>JAYJMF010000030.1:4752354-4764916 GCA_036873715.1 Salvia sclarea
TGTCATCCTTGCGCAGGGGCCATGCTAATCTTCTCTGTATCGTTCCAATTTTATCGGATGTCCCCGAAGGGACAATATCATCAAGCTGCTTCACACTATATAAAGAGACACAGAATCTTCTGAGAGTCCGATGTGGGATTTTGAATAAGGTTACAACTTACAACTTAATGGGCTCTCAGTCTTCGGCCCAATTTTAATAACTTACGGATTCCAAACATCGAATCTTGTTGTTACTCACATATTCCAAAATATTAATATTACTCATTTCGTCGAATTGATTTATTTAACCCCCTTTTCAATTTTTCATTCAGTATAATTTTAACTTTTCATTCCGAATGCTTGAATTTTACGTACTGTGGATATTTTCAAGTAAGCTTTTTTCACTATCAACACAAAATAAAAATCCAGTAACGTAAAAACATATAAACACAATCCATTTAAAAGTAGTAAATAGTTTTTCACATTTGTATGATATTATCTTTATTTCACTATGTATGTATGTACGTCACGATTTCTTAATGCTGAATGCTTATCAAGTGTTGCACTGGAGATAATTTTTGTCCAAATATTAGAAATCAGCTTATAAGCTATAAACATTTCCGGAAATAGTCTACAGTGTTTCAACATAAATATATACTACCATTATAAGTTCAAAATCTTTAAAGCGCAATTGTCTTGCACTTTGTAAATGAAAGCAAAAAAACGTACTGAAAAATTGCTACGAGTTTAATACATAAAATTAGTCGTTTTTTGGATGAAGAAGCAAATTTGGCCCTTTGCAGAGCGAGTAAGAATGACTTCATGATTTATAGATTTATGACTGTTTTTCTTTTCTAAAATATGTTACTTCCAATTTTACCCATAAAATTTATTAAATTAAAATGTACTGTAATAACAAGTGGGGTGGGGCAAAAGTGTAATAACAAGTGGTTTGAACTTTGACCGTAAAATCTCCTTTTCTTTTACATCTTGGCTTTGGGTGTTCAAGCTTCACGCTCCCTTCTTCCTTTCCCTTTTCCTCTGCAGATAATAATTGAATTTCCACACCGACTCTCTCTCTCTCTCTCTCTAGCAATTTTCTTTGAAGCTAAAGTTGAGGATTCTGAGCAAGCCACAAACACAAAAAATGGCTGGTGATCTTTTCCATGATTTGCCGCCCCCAACTGCGCCACAATCTCAACAAATCGCACATTCTCCAATTCTAAAATCTTCCCCTAAACCGCCGCCGCCGCCGCCTGCTCCCGCTCCCGCTCCCGCGCTAAAGAGCGCCCTTAAGCGGCCCAAACCACAGCCCGAGTCATCACAGTCTGAAGGTAATATTTTATCTTTTTATTATTTATATATTCTCTGTTAATTTTAACTTGGCGATCGAGTGGTTTATCTCTCAAGATTGAACCTTTATGTGTATTGGGGTTTGAGGGTTATTTCTTTTCTTTTTTCTTTTCATTTTTTCGAGTTCCTTTTTTGTGGATAATATTTGGTGTTCTTCAACATTAGGTGATGGTTTGTGGTTTCAGGATTCTTTTTGAGGATTTCATCGTTTTTCCATTGAGTGGATTCCTTTTCAAGGTGATTATACACATTTATATATTATAGTTAACCTTTTTGAAGAAAACAAGTGATATTCATATGTTAATTGAGATTATTGTACAAAAATTAGGACGAAGTTTAGATTACACTGGACATCTTGATGCACAAAACCTAAACCTAAATATGTTGCTCCAAATCCGTGTTTGAGATTCTCGTCTGATTAATCCCCGATTATTTCTAAAAGCACTTTGTTGGTTACAGAAAATGCAGCTGCTCCTGGAAAACGCTTGAGGTTTAAGACAACAACAGATGCCTCGGAAAAACAAGTGATTGAAGCTATGCAGAAGATAGCTTCACACATAAAGAATCCTTCAAAGTTCAATAAGGCATCAAAGCTTGCTATACAGTTGATTCAGGCTGGTAGTATCAAGGAAGCAACAAGTGAGTATTTCTTTGTGGTACTTGAAGCAGCGATGACCCCCTTAACTACTTGCAATGAGCCCTCTTTACGTGCTGACTATCACGCATTGTTCACAGCAGCTCAGGATGTAGCTGAAGTAAGTATTTTTGAGTTTTCACTAACCTTACATATACCTCTACCTTTATTGAAGATCACAATGTCAATTAATTTGAATCTAAATCATGCAGTGCCTAAACAAGAAGCAACAAAATCTATTGGCGGCATGGACAATCAGGGCTGTTTGGGCAAATGACCTGTTCACTGATGACAGTTTTGTGGTAATTGTGTGAATTTATTCTATTCATACTCTTATTCATTGGATGCATTTGTTTTACAGCACTCTACATGATTTTCTGTCAGTTAATCTCCTGCATTTTGCTTCTTCCCGCCCCCCTCTCTCAGACACCCTTTCCTTTTCAAGTATCATGCATACAGAATTTTAACTATCTAGCTTATATAACTGCATTTGTTTTTTGGAGTCTTTCATGCTAACTCTATCATGAGATATAGCCTATAGGTATGTTGCCTGCTTTTTTTGTACAAATTTCTGTGAGATTTGTGTTCTATAATCTTCTGAACCAACAACGTAGCCAACAGAAAAAAATTGCAGATAATATGTCTCAAACTATGTGCACCTAGAAGATTTTGCTTATTTAACCCCATAGAAAATTATATTTCGTTGAGGATTTAGCTGTTTCTGTTGGAGCCTTGGAGGTAGAAGTTCAGAATATGGCTGCCATAGATTGGACATACAAAATAGGCTATTTAGGGATATTTTGGGTAAGTTAAAGGACTTATGTATGTCCATTATGTGCTTACACTGATATCTTTGGGATGCTCCTGATAATAGTTTGTTATTGCTATGTCTTCATTTGGCTTCAGTCATGCAATCCATTATAAAGTAGGTTCTATTTTACTCCTATGATCTCTCATAAAACAAAATCTTCGGTCATGGAGATGATTATTTTCTTGATGTCCTTAGAAGAAAGTCAGATGGATTTCTAGTAATACAATGTTGATGTTGTTGCTATTTATCGCCTCCTTTGATGTAACATGGGGTAGATGATTCTTGTCTGTGACTCTGTATTCCAGTTACCACTTCTTTACTCCAGTCCTTGGTAGCTTGCAAGACCCTATTTTCTGTAGTGGTCCTTATGGATTTCATTTACCAGTGGTGAAGATGTTGCTATAACTGCAATTCTTCAAGTAGCTGCCTTTTTCTCTGTTCCTGTTTTACTCTTCACCGGTTGCTGGGTTGGCAATGGTGGCTTGATGTGGAGAAATACTTTTCGTGCTAATCATTCGTGCTATCATATATTCATATTGGTCATTTAGCATTTGGTATGCTAGTGTTTCAGTTATAATTTTTTGTCATTTTTTATTTTTTATAGCATACAATGGAATTTATTTCAAATTCTTTCTCCCACTGAATGAGACAAGTGTTCTGGTCTTTTTGAGCTTGCACATCTAAGCTTGTGAAAAAGTCTATTGGACTTGGTTTTACATATTAGGGTAAAATACGATTGTGCTATGAAAGGAAAATATATCTATTTCTTTACTCCCTAACCTGGAATCATCAATATTTCTGTTATTTTTCTTCTTTTAGGGCGAGATTACTTTAAGTGGTAGGATGGACAAATAAAATTACTCCAAGCTAATATGTCGTTTACTTTGATGGATTGAGTAATCCTAAACTTCTTTGACCATCTTATCCTTCAAATACTCAATCCTATGATTTATCTATCTATCCTATGACTCAAAGTAGACACCTCCTTAGTGGATTGGCTATCAGAAAATAAGATTTACCCTCATTTAAATGCAATTTCTATCTTACCAGATATTGCCATAAGTCGGAAATTATGAGCTCAGTGCACATTTTGCAGTTTTTGAATCAATTTAACTCAATTTACCTGTACTGATTTTTCAACTTGGCCCCATCCTATCTAACTATAAGTGCTCTTGGCCTTCAGCTGGCATAAATACGCTAAATTCAGCTGCTTGCGGTAGCATCTTCATGACGTCACCACTTCCGTTATCTGATGCTGCAACTGTTATCCCTTACACCCTTTAGCAGTTGCTTTTCTGGAGGCATGGTGGTTAAATGGAGGTAGCATTTTTGATGCATATAGAGGATGCGAAAGGACATGATAGGAAACAGAAAAGAGAAAGTGGGGAAAAACTGCCATTTTCTGATTGTTTGTAGTGTTTCATTCAGTGAGGAGAAACCAGTTGTTGTTAATATTTCTTTAATCACGAGTCTAGTAATTTGTCTGACTCCTAGCCGCCTATATTATAATTAATATAATAACTACAGTTTGTTTGGGGTAGTACTGAAAAGCTCCAGTTTAAGAGCACAACTGGAAAGTTAAATAATTTAACTATGCACAAGGCAGTGCTCATCCAGTGTTTGCATTAATTGAATGATTCGAGGTGAATTGTTTTCGTATTCTGAGATTTTTCATCTTCCCATGTCTTAATGCCTTAGGATGATCACATGCTTATATATCCTTTGTTTGTGTATGTACACTAGGCTATTAAAATGTTGATTCTTGTATTTTTTATGAGTTTCTGTTGCCATACACAATTTTATTCCAGAATTTGATAATTAAAATAACATCATGGTTAGTTATGCTCGTTATTTCAAATTTATTTTGATAATTACTTATCTGGCCTTTGTCCGGAACATTTTGCAGTTCTCAAAAGCTACTGGGAGAATAAAAGAAGCCATATCCACTCTTCCAGTCGCAACTAAAGAAGATGATATTGAAGAAGCCGCTGCCTTCAAAGAAGAAACCGAGGTGGTAAATGCAGATGCAATGGTAAAAGAGGAAGGTTTTGTAGAGGAAGAGGCCGATCCTTTTGGATTGGATGCCCTTATATCAAATGGGAAAAAGGAGGCATCGTCCAATAGTAGGAAAGAAGACGACGAGAAGGGGAGATTCCTCAAATTGCAGAGACAAGCATTGCTTCTGTGTTTAGAGAGTGCTGCGAAGAGATACAAAACACCCTGGTAAGATTTGTCTTCTTTCTCTGTGCTAAAATATGGAAACTTTTTCTTGATACGAAATTTGTATTTTCCTTTTCAGGTGCCAAACAGCCATCGACATCCTGGCAAAGCACGCGTTTGATAATATTTCAAGATTCACCACCCGGCAAAGGGATGCGATTGAGAAACTGTGGGGTTCGATCAAGGAACTACAGACTCGCAGAAAGCAAGGGAAGTCGGTATCCGGGAAACTGGATGTGAATGCGTTCGAGTGGCTCCAAGCAAAATACGCGGGCGAGAAGATCAGCATACGGAGGTCCGTCGGAGGCAGCGGAGACCGTAAATGTCAACAGTGGCTTGGTTAATGCCATAGTTGGATCATGCTCGGCATACTGGGCAAATATCCGTGTACGTGGTGAATTAGATTATGTATTCATGAATAATATTAACTGGATTTATCAGAATTCAGATTCCCAACTATTCTTGCCTCAATGTATGAGCTTATTGGAAATTATTCTCTCACCTGTTTCTTTAGTTTTAAATTTTAGTAATCATGAAATTGTTTTGGGTGTAGTAGAGGAAGAAATTTAATTTTGAAAGAAATCAAGGGGCAGGGCAGTGTGAAAAATTCCTAGTGATGCAACAGTCTTTGGCTCTTCTTGTTCTTGATGATCACATTCACACATGAAAATGAACTTGATGAAGTTACCAAATCAATCGAAACCGATCTGCTATCCTCTCTAGAAAAAAGAGGATTTGAAATGTTGATGCCCACAATTCACTTGTAAATAACTTACTTATTTTCAACTTGCTTGTAAGTTCAGATTCTACGCTAAGTTTCAATTTATGTAGTTTTTGTTCACTTAAATTTAATTTATGTAATTTACTTTGTAATGTTCATTGTTGTGTCATCTTTCTTTATCTCTCTCTCAATGTCTTAGCGTCTTCATCTCTCTCTACTACCCTAGGTTACATTTTTTTTTTTCCTTCAATTGAGTTGCATATAAGTATTTTATATTAAGTACACAACTATAAATTAAACACAATCATAAAATGAAGGAACTATTAGATGTTAGATAAATTATAAAAAACACTTAACTTAATTAGGAGATTGATATCTGAATCTAATATGTTACTTATTTCTTACGTATTTATTTATATATTACAATATAAATACATATATATATATTATACTACAACTTATAATCAATATTTATATGACTATGACCAATCTGTATATTCCAAATAACATATGGATTCAAATAACAAAAATACACACAAACTCTACTATAAATTGATAGATAATTATTAAACTGAACAAAAAAAATATTTAGCCTTTTTAGTCAAATATTTATCAGGGTTGCCTTGTCTCGTTGGAATGCTTCACAACCACATCTCTCGACTCGCCTCGCCTAAAAGCTGTCCGATTGCATCATCTCGTCAGAGTGCTCGTACTTGTCCCGTCTCAAACTCATATAGCAAAACCTGCTAATTACTCACGTAAAATATTCAAGTCGAACTTCAATGTGCATCCACATATTTATTTCTCAAAATTATAAAGAATAAAGAAAAGAAAAGAAAAAAAAAGAACGAGAACTAAATAATTAAAAGATACTAGTACTATCAATACTATATATATGTTGAATTTAAGACGGGAAACAATTTTTAAAAATAATTTAGAAGTATACTGAGAGTTGAGAGTTTGAGAAGAAGGGGGGCAATGTGAAAATACATGAAAGCATGAGGTCAGTCTTGGAAAAGAAGAAACTCTAAAACCCTAAACCCAAACTTAGCTCGCAGTCGCCTCCTGTTCTCTTCCTATATATATTTACCTCAGTGTGACTCTACATTTGTTATCGTTTTCAATCAGGTAAATTCATCCTTTATATTCTTCTTATATGCTAAATTAAACGTTGTTTTCGTTTCAAAATTGCGACAAGGAGAAGCACAGATCGAAGGCTTCATAGGTCTAAATAATTGAAAGCCTATGGAGCTCAAAAATTGTGCAATATCAGAAATTGTCCGTAAATTTTATATCCTCTAGACTCGTATGCTTCATCCCGAGGATTTTCTTACCGGATGTACATTTTAATTGTTCATTTCATCTGATTTTCTTAGTTTTTTGTTAAGCGCTGGATTTAATTTTTCTTATTAATTTCATTTTTCTGCCATTGATTTGCTTACAATTTCTCATTACCTCTGCATTCTGGAGAAGAATGTATGGTCGAATCTTCCTCTCAAGAACTGAAATCGAGGATTTGAATGATTGAAGGAACTGAGATCGTTTATTTTTACCACAGATCGCTTATGTGTTGTGTTTGCTTAAGCTTGATTCTAATTACATATTCTTTTCGCATAAATTAATTTTGTAATTAGTAGTAGTAGTTAACGTAATGATCTCGAACCAATAAATTTAAATCGTGAAATGTTTGTTTCAATACAGAATGAAGAACCCAAAGGTTTTCTTCGACATATTGATTGGGAAGGCGAAAGGGGGCCGCGTTGTGATGGAGCTATTTGCCGACACCACTCCTAAAACCGCCGAGAACTTCCGAGCTCTATGCACTGGCGAGAAAGGAATCGGAGTTTCTGGAATGCCACTGCATTTCAAAGGATCCATATTCCATCGCATCATCCCTAATTTCATGTGTCAAGGAGGCGACTTCACTTGTGGCGACGGCACTGGTGGAGAATCCATCTATGGAGACAAGTTTGCCGATGAGAATTTCAAACTAAAGCACACGCGCCCCGGCCTCTTGTCCATGGCGAATTCTGGTCGAAACACCAATGGCTCTCAATTCTTCATCACCACTGCAGCCACGTCCTGGCTCGATGGGAAGCACGTTGTGTTTGGGGAAGTTGTCGATGGCTATAATGTGGTGGAGCAGATGGAGAAGGTTGGCTCCAATAATGGGACGCCTTCCACCAATGTTTTGATTGAGGATTGTGGTCAAATAGATGAGAATTAGGATTTTTATGTAAATCATAATAACACTTTTGTGTACTTTTGCCTTTGATTGTCAATTGTTTTTGTTTAAACTTTTGAATATTTGTAAAAGTTCTCATGAGTTAACTAATAAACTAGGCACTTAAAGTTGAAAACTAGCTACTTATATAAATGTGATAAGAAGAAAGTATTGATCTTAATTCATGATTGAGAATGATAGGATTTGTGAATTGATATTTAAATAGAGGGCTCCATGCTTATCAAGTGCTTTAACCTCCATGCTGTTAAACGCAGCACAGCCAAAACAACAACATACTAATTTTTGGAATATCGAAATATAGCTAAATTCCATATATTAACTCAAAAGTTTGATTGTATTAATACAGGATGATGACAGAAGATAAAGAAAGATGAAAGAACAATCTTTGTTACTAAAAAATCTAGTTGGGGGGGTGTGTGTGTGTGTCTAATCGTCATCAACCAATTGATCTTGAAGATCATCTCTAGGAGGTCGGACGACCAAGAGCACCATGCCGAGGCTCTTCTCCACTCCCATCTCCTTCAACTTAGATCCCCTCTCCACCTTCAAGCCATCCTCGGCCACCACCAGATAAAAGCCATCCTCCGCCTCCACCTCCTTCTGTCCCCTATCCACCACCACCAAGATCTCCTCCTCGACATCCTTCTTCTTATCCTTCCACGGCAGCACCCCCTTGGCCTTTGGGAACTTCACCGCCACTCCTCCCCTCCCCAAGTTGGTGATTGGCAGCCACCCCGGCAGCACCACCCACCCGCTCCAGCTCTTCTCCGCCTGCACTATCCCGAAATTCCCTTGCATCCCGCACTCCCACGGTGCTTCCAACACCTCCATCTCCCTCCCCTCCGCCCTGCTCACCGGCAGCACCACCACCACGCTCGACTCCGCCACCTCCCCGTACACCAGCCTAACCACCGGCACAGGCGCCGGCGCCAATTCCTCTTCAATCTCATCCTCCACCTTCCCCTCCATATCCTCCATCACCCTCAGCCGCGCCCGCTCTGACTCCGCCATCTCCAGAGCCTTCTCCAGCGCCGGCATCGTCCACTCCGGAGACGACGCCGTTTTGTGCTCGTGCGCCTGCCGGAAAAACATGAACGCCAAGCAATCCCCAGGGATATTTCCGTCAAAATACTCCCAGCCTCTCTCCTCGTACCGCCGCGGGTAATCCTTCATCGACCTGGCCAATTCCTCGGCCCTCTTGCCGTCGAATCCGTGCTTGATAATGAATTTGGCGGCGGCGGCGCGCTGCGGCGTGTTGAGAATCCGGATCTCGTAGAGGATCTCGGGCGAGCCAGGGCTGTCGAAGTAGGAGACGGTCTCGTGATCGGTGGACTCAATTAAGGACTCGCGCACCTGGCCGGCGACGACGAGGAGGTTCTGCTCGATGGAGGCGATTCCGGTGATCTCCTCGAGCGTGGAGGAGGTGAAACCCTCGGAAATAAGGGAGGGGATAAGGGAGGCGTACTCGAACCATAGGCCGAGGCGGTTGGAGAGGATCTCGAGGCGGGCGCTGGTGTCGAGGGTGCGGTAGCGGGGGGGTAGGGCAGGAGGCGGAGGGCGGTAGGGCTGGTACACCTCAGGCTGAGGCTGGCGATTCTGGCCGCGGGAGAGGGCGGTGGTGTAGGAGGGAGGGATGATGAGGGCGGAGATGGAGAGGGGCTTGGGGGATGGCTTGTAGAAGAGCAACGGCGGGGGAGAATGAAGGTGGGGAAGAAAGGGGGTTGAGAGGAAAGGTTTATTTGCGGTGGTCAGAGACACCATCGTCATAGGAGGAGAACAAACGTTATCCTTTACTCAACAAAATGTGTGAACATACACTTGCTTTGCTCCTTTTCTAAATTACAATTACTAGTTTCAATTTACAAGTAGAGGATGAAAGGCATGTTGATGCAAACATTATTTTCTACTCGACCTTTCACTTGAATGATCCATTCGAATCTCAATAAATGCTAAAACTTTAAAATCCAATGAGGTTGAACAAAGTATAGATCGATTTTGGCAGCAGATATAAGAAAATAGCCCAAGTTTTTCCCCTTGGGCTTTCATGACAAACAAAATATAAGTCGTAAGTTGGGTATTAGTGACCTAAACAATGGCCCAATAATATCGTGAATTGGACAATCCGTGTTATAGTCTTCTCTTCTGGCTTGGTTTGAAAGGCATAATATACGACTTTGATTTCTTAATGTCAACTGATATTCATTATTCTCTGAGCTGCATTTTTTTATTTCGTATGTTTATTTAATCTGTTCAAATGTTAAACGACCTGAATAATTCAAACTTGGACTGAAAAGGTTCAAAATGTTACATATTTAATTTGATTCTATTATATTGATGAATATGTTTAACAAAGTATAATAAAATCATCGATGTTATCCTCGTATACATGTCATTGTTTGCCCAAATGTGCTTCCATTCACTCTCTGATTCTTTCCAACTGAAAAATATTTAATAAAGTTCATTGTCTACATAATAACAATAATCATTGATAGGGATGACACTAAGGGTAGCCGCAGCGCGGCGGTCGCGGGCGAGGGCACGTCGCTGCGCCCGCGGTCGAGGTGCACAAACCACCGTTGGCGCCAGCCGCGGGCACACGGTTGCGGTCGCGGTAACTCCCCCTCCGCGCCCGCCATGTGGCGGGCTCCTATTGGTCAACGAAAAAACTTTTTTTATTTTACATATATATTTTTTTAAATTTTAATACCATATTTTATCTATAAATACCCCTTCTTCCTCACAATTTTGTTAATCAATTCTTCTATCTTCTTCATTTTTATACCATTTCATCCACAATTTCTAGACAAATCATCCAATCTTCTTCACACATAAAAAAAAAAAAATGGATCCCAACGATCTAAATACTTGGTTTGAAAATTACTCGAGCCCACCCCCTTCGATCCAAACACCACCCCCGATCCATATGCCAACACTAACTAGGCCACAACACGGCTTTCAACCATGACAATTTTCTCCTAACGTAGGATTTCAAGCGGCTCACTCTCCTGTCCAAATTTTCCCCTCGCTTTCTCTCGACGCGCCCATTAGTCGGGCAATACATCAACTCTCGCCGTTTGAAATGGATAACTCCCAACCGGCGATCAATTTGGGGGATGATGCGGAGGAGGAGACGGCGCCGGCGAGGCTCACCGGCCGTGGTGGGCGACAGGGCGGTCGGCACGGCAGACCCGGCGGCGGCGGACGAAGGGCGGCCTCGTTTGAAAGCTCCGTGCCCAAAACTGCTTATTCGACGGAGGAGACCGACACGTTGGCGAGGGTGTGGGTCGACATAAGCCACAACCCAATAGTCGACAACAATCAAAGGCAAGAGGCCCTGTGGAAGCGCATCGTCGACCGCTATAATGCAATCAAGCCGCCTGGTACAAGGGTAAGAAATTCCGAGATGTTGCGCAATCACTGGAAGCACGTGCAGCCCGAGATCAAGCTCTTCCAGTCATACTACGTCCAATCGGAGAACACTCTCGGGAGCGGCGGCGGAGGCCAAGATGTCCTCACAAATGCTTTGACGCTATTCCACCAACTCAAGAATGCTCCCTTCAAGTACCAATCTACATGGTATCTTGTGAGGAATACGTCAAAGTTCTTGCAAGCCACAAGCACCGACGACGCTGTGAAGAGGTGCAGGACTAGCGTCAACGGATCCTACTCGGGAAGCCAATCGAGTAGAGCATCGGCTCCCACCAACGAGGACACCGCCAAGGAGAGTACAGGGCGCGACCCCAAGGTACCCAAGCGGCGCGAAGCAGAGGGAAGGCCAAGGCAACCGAGTGCACCTCCGTGTCAAACGCGAAAAAGCGCGAGGTGATAAAAAAATTGGCCGAATCCGTGGAGCTCGCAAACTACTATGAGATAGTTATGAAGGACACATCTGGAATGACGGCGAAGCAAAAGAGAAATCACATGAACTTTGTGAAGTTTATCAAGGAGAAGTTCAACTTGCTGCCGTCCGATGACGAAGACTCGGAGTAGTTTTTTTATTATTTTTATTCGATAGATTGTATTGTTATTTTCCAACTACTCAATACAATTTATATATTTTAATTAATAATTAATTGCATAATTTTAATTTATTCTAAGTTAAAAAAAATAGAAAATAATATAAATGTTAAGCCCTCCAACATGGAGGGCTTCAATGCAAAGCCCGCGGGCTCTGCAACCTTTTAATAAAATAATATTTTCTTTTGGCCAAAGCCCTCCGTGTTGGAGGGCTTTGCTGCCAACACTCTTATGTAAAAAAAAAAGTCATTATTTTCTGTACAATTATGTATGTGTATAATCATCGGAATATATAAAAAATACTAATTTGTCCGTCCATCAAATAGTTGCTTCATTTATTTCTTGTAGTGTTTTAAAATTTTGTTTGAATGGAATTGAGTCTCATTTTTATTCTATAAGATATATTCACTAAGGGGCCGGCTGGTATGCAGGAATGGAATGAGCATTCCTGCGTCTATTCCCATTCTCGCGGTTGGTAAGATTTCCATAGCAGGAATCACCATTTCCGTAGGAATGGTGATACCCATGAACATGGGTTTAGCCATTCCTCCCAACCCCCATGGGATTAGCTATTCCCATGAA
>JAYJMF010000030.1:4765016-4780586 GCA_036873715.1 Salvia sclarea
TTAAATTAAATTCCACGTCATTTAATTATTTGGTCAAAACCCTTTTGACCACGCTTAATTAATAAGCGATTCCAACACATACATAACAAAATTGGACAACATAATTAATGAGTTATTTCCTACCTACCATTGAATTTGTATTCGTGGAAAGAATCGAGCTGAAAAATCGAAGGAAGAAATATTAGGATTTCGATAGGGATGAAGTGCTCTATTTCTCTCATTTTTCTTTCTTCAAGTTAGCTCTAAGCTTTAGAGTCTAAAGTGAGCATCCCTTTTACATTATACAAAACCCTTTATATATAAGGTGAAATGTTAAACCTAATACCAAGGGTTCAATAGGTGGTTCATTTGGCCCGATCCTCATTAAATTTCTAAGGCGAAAATCAATCGGGAAAAAACACCTAATAGGAAAAAGAGTATTCGGTACGTCTAAGGGATACAACTCGTGTTCAAGTCTGCCATTCTCGGCTCTGATACTCGAATTAATTTGGTGTCTCAGCCAGTGACGAAGCCAGACATTTTCAGTTGGGGGGCCCAAAATAATTTTTTTACCTCCACGCAACAGGAGAAGTTTTCTATAAATAACGCGATTCACTTACCTAATAATAATGGCAATATATAATTAAAAAAGATACAATATGAATATCTACTGCAAGTAAGAGACAGTGAGACTATTTAATCAATGAATAAAAATCTATAGATTAAAAAAATAATCGAGGGTGGATTTTTTTTTTATCTTGATATAATCTCTCTCACCACTCGATCCGTTTTCCACACCTTTTATCAGTCATCTAAAATCCGGAAAGTTGCTTATCGCACCCTATTTCCTTGTTAAGATCTATAATTTAATTTGATTTATCAATTGGTCTTGTGATTAAGTTTATGCAAATGCCTTGTTGGAAGTTCTCAGCATTCATTTATGTGAGAAATTATAGCTATTTTTGTTTCTTCTTGATTTTAGCTAAGTTTGATATTAAATTAAACTCACAACTTAAAAGAAATTTAACAAATAAAAAAAATCACAATTTCTTTATATTTATTGATAAAGGCCATAAATAAATTTAGAAGAACTTGGATTAAGAAAGTCACAGGTTTCTAATGCTGGATTAATTCTGGGAAATTGTGGAAACAAGAAGTCTAGTAGAGAGGGAGAGTAGAAATTAGTTTTATTATATACTCGTATAGTGTTTGCACTTTCGTGAACAAGGTGATTAGATGAAGAATTAATATTTTTAAGACAATTAGCTAACAGAACAATAATATTTTTAAAAAATTATATGTAAAATGTTAAATTACTAAAATACCCTTAGGAATTTTAAAAATTTCTGGGGGTCCCATGGGCCCCCCATGCCCCTTACTAGCTTCGCCTCTGGTCTCAGCGGTGGAACTCAACTCTTGGGCTCAGCTCTTGGAATATTTAGGTCTGAAACTTAGCTCTTGGAAGCTCATGTATGAAGCTCGGCTCTTGTAGGTTCAGGTAGGGGTGGTAAACGATACTATATCGGTTAACCAGTTTCGGAAAACTCGAAATTTATGGTACTAGTGCCATTCCGGTTTCCTTAACCGGTTCTACCAGTATCGACCGGTTCTGGTACCAATTAATCGGTAGAACCGGCTAAGGTGCTGTTTTTTTATTTATTTTTATCTTTTCTTTTCGCGCCTATATTTTAAAAATAAATTTGACATATATTTTTTTTTTCCCCAATTTTCAATTCCTAAAACAAATTCAACAAACAACAAATTAGAAATTAGAATTTCATAATTTAAAAATTATTTAAAATTAGAAATTAGATTAATTAATTAAAATTTAAAATTTTAAATTGAAAATTTAAACCGGTCCAATACCGGTTAGCCAGGTTTCGAAAATTCCCATAAAATATGTACTAGTACCGGGATTATTACCGGCCAGTTTTTTCGGTTCCCAATCTGGTATTGATTTTTCCGCAGAACCGGTTCCCGTTTACCACCCCTAGGTTCAGGTATGAAACTCGACTCTTGGAAGCTCAAGCATGAAACTCAACTCTAGGAAGCTTAGCTATGGAGCTCAGCTCTTGATGTGTCATATTTGACTTGGGCTCTGACTCCATCTTCATATCTGCACGTCTGGATTCTTTTATGTTAAGCACTCGTAGCTCAATCGACCTTGTTTTCTTTTTTAGGGGCGATGAGAGATGGTACAAATATTCCTCATCAATAACCCAACTATTGAAAAAAGTTTGACGAAATCCACACGCATGTATATGTTAAATATAAAGGATTAATCATGTTTGTGTCTTCAATTTTCAGTCTTTCTTGAAAAATGTCCCAATTTAAAGTTTCTCAAAAGAGATCTTGATCTTTTGATGTTTTTCACAAAATGTCATGTATTTCCAAAAAATCTCATCTTTTATTATTTTATACAAAATATTCACATCATGAAATTGAGCTATAGATAGTGAGTCAATGGGATTCTTAGGTGGGTTATTGAAGATGTTTTCTTTCCACCTTATGAATCCGACGAGGTGACTCATATTCATTATTGAATTTTGTGAGGTGGGACATTTTATAGAAAATATTGAAAGATGAGGGTCTTTTTTAAAATTAATGTAAATTGTGAACATTTTTTCAAAAAAACTACCATATTGTGGAGAATGTTAAAAGATGATAATCTTATTTAAGAAAATGTAGTTTTTGACCTTTTTTGGAACATAATATAAAGCACTAAATTTAATTTAATCAGACATACTATGG
This sequence comes from Salvia sclarea, assembly GCA_036873715.1. Lineage (NCBI taxonomy): Eukaryota > Viridiplantae > Streptophyta > Magnoliopsida > Lamiales > Lamiaceae > Salvia > Salvia sclarea. The sequence continues at coordinate 4,767,747 of JAYJMF010000030.1, forward strand.
TCAGTCATACAACTATTTTAGTGCATAATATTAATGAATTATTAGTAATTTAAGTTCAAAAATTAGTGTGCTAATTGTATTTTAATTTTACCCTTTTTTCACGTTTAAAAATTGGTTTCAAATTAAAATTCAAAATTTTAAATTTGAATTTCTCTATGCAATTAATCCCTTGCATAGTTTTAATATTATATTAGATTTAATCTCTTTCTTTCAAAATCAAATAATGAAAAATAAATTTATGTAAAAGACATTTTAGGAATAATACTTTTTCTTTTTTAAATAAATTGATTCTAAACTAAATCGGCTCGATTTGAAAAAAAAAGAAAAAAAAAAGTTGTATGACTGGACATAATATGTCCAAATAACACTACTTATATAAAATTTGGAATATTATGCGGACCCAATTTATTTGGTTATCCTGAAAACCGCAATGACTCACGTATGATTATTTTAATCGCTCTGAATCAAAAAGTTAAAATTCAATTATTACTTTGGCAAACATAGAGTTATTACGTGGAATTAAATAATCTAATCTGGGTAAATTAACAATAAAAAGTTGTCTGATTCACACTGGGTTGATCCAATACAATGTGAAAGGGGAAAAAGAATTAATTAAGAAATAAATGTACAGTTTTAGCGGTTATGTGCATCTCAGTTATCATCACCAATCCATTGCATTGCTTCATTCCAAAACTTTTGACCACAAATAGTAATAGGCGATTAGCAAAATTGTGGCCATCATATGGTCAAACCAACACAAATTCACAAATCAAATCATTCCATTTTGCCTTGAAATCATTTTGTATTTTACCATAAAACGTCATTACTTACGAGAGTGGGCAAAGTTTATAATCAAATTCATGATATCTGAATTACTATGAAATTTTAAATCCAATATTCGGCAAGCTAGCTAATATAGCAGAAAGTAGTTCCCCATCAATACGAGATATTGTATTCTCTTTTTCCAATATTTTCTGATAAGTGTCATATTGAGAAAGTATTGTGCTTATATAAGTGTCTCATTTCACAATTACATGCAAAAGTGTTAGTATCAAACTATCAACTTTATGATTGTTCAAATTTTTAATACTACTATAATTTCACATGCTCTATATATTTTCCCAAATAATTGAAGCTAAAATCAATAAATTCTTCACTTATTTGGTATATGTCGGATTTCGGGATAAATGTACTGATGTATGGGGGTCGGGTGGGGTGGGGGGTGGGGGGGGAGGGGTTTGAATATACCAATTATGTAATTTTTAATTAACATGTAGACTATTCAAACTACAAGCGATTCTGCAATAACTTTTAGTTCAGTTAAAAATTATATTGACCGTGAGTTCAAAGGTTGAGGGCAGTCTATTAGAGTGAGATCAATTATGAATCCTACTGACTATTTGATATTTGGTCAATTGGACTAATAATTGATGATGGTGCGGAAATTGGAGCTTAGTAAATTGCCTTATTGAAACTGATATGCAACTTAGTCAAATATAGATTAGTCAGTATTCAGTTGGTATACACCAGTTATAATGAGATATCAGGTTTTAAATTAGTGGAGTGATAAGTGTGTTGATGATGATAGTTCAATAAATACAAAACTGTAAAGCACACTTATATTTTTTGGGTGGTTTATAGAAATCAGCTCCTACATTCATGGACTAAATCCTTTAAGTTAATCCACTACTTGGGATTCTCCACGTGTTTGCAGGTGCACGGAAAATCGAATATACCAAAGTTCACTTTATCAATGCCCGACCTAACTTTGGGTATCTAAACAACTTCCGGGTGATGAACAACTTGAGTACTGGAATTCACTTTACAAGTACCCTAACTAACTCGTCGTAACAGTTTACGGATACTACTAAACCTAACACTATTCTTCACTCTATTACAAGAATTTAGGAAGGGTGGTTGTTTTCCAACTGAGAATTTTCAAATAAGCTTTAGAGAATATGTCTAGTCTGTGAGATGGAACAAAGAAGAAACATAGATTAAAGAGTATATAAGTTGATATCCTTGGAAATGAAATAACTATTAAGCTCTAAGAATATAATAATGCTTTGAGAAATTAAAACTCTTCTTCGATCTCATGCTGAGTGTTATAAGATTTGCAAAGTGCATGAGATTTTTGAGCTTTCAATTTGGCAGCATTTTGGCTTGTTGATCGGACCCACTGTTGAAGGTGAGCTTCTTCTGCTATTTATAGTTAGGTTCGACTGAGCAAGTATCTGAATCGAAATCCAAATGCTTATACTACCGACAAAGCCTCACTTTTAAAATTCATTAACAATATTTTTAATTTAAATAAAATTTAATTACAAAAAACATAACGATAGGACTTATTTAATTTTCCCTTAAATCTTCAGGGTGTTTTTGCCCCATTCACTCATTAAGTTAACCTTTGCTTAAAAAAAGCAAAAACTACAATAAAAATATTACACTTTTTTTTTTGAGAAGAAAACTATCAAACTTTTGTACGTGGTGTTAGATGGGTCGTTCGGTAAACGTGCGGTCAAGCTCTTTCCAAATATGTTTGGGGTTAAATTGGACTAAATATAACAATATAACACCGATAAGAGTTTATGTAATTTTAGCTAAAATTTTCAGAGGTGTTTTTGCACATTTACCCATTAAATGGGATGAGTTTAATACTTGTGCTCGAGATTAAATTGATCCGAAATTGATTTTATTATAGGGGTTGGTCAATATTAAAAAAAAGACTAATCCTACGCCACAATATCCTGAAACTAAATATTGGACCAAGTCCACCAATTTAAACAACATATGATGAGACTATCATGTGTAGCCCACCAAAATAGACACTCCGAGAACAAATTAATCTGTACCAGGTTACTCCTTGTGATGATATCTTTGAAACCCGTATTTCCGATGTCTATTACTGAAATCCATTTAAATAAATAATGTTCTCCTATAATAATGAAAATATAGTCCTTTTATATAATGATTTACCAACTTTAATCAAGAATTATAATATAACTCCCCCGTGAAGTATCATAATGGTAATTTTCTTTAAAAAGTTAATAACAATATGACTAATTCGAACCATATTGCAAGCGATAATAGGGCCTTTGAAGAAAATGACATCTATTTCCAAATTTAATAAATTAAGAGGGTGAAGAGAAAAATTAATTATGCGCTCATGTGCGAGAATATATCATGTACTATAAGTATAGATGAGATGAACCACAATATATGCAAGTTGCATAATTCAGACAAAAACAAAAAGGACGAATATTGGGTGATTCTGAATTTTAAGATGAACCAAAATGTCTCCATGCAGCTCCCTGAACTATACACTAGTATATATTTATAATCCAAATTGAATACTGCTATTAAAGAAAGAAAACTAAAAAAGTATGAATGCCACCAGTATGTAATGTATGATCACTCCTAAGTCACTAGGTGTAGTATTATATTGTAGTGTGAAAATCTTTTCCATTTAATGACATGAGAATGTGACGTCAGTCTCTTAAGAATTTCACGCCGCCGTGTGGTTTGACCCACGTGCACTCACCTCTAAAATCTAAAATGAAATGCTTAATTTTATTGTTTTCACCTCTTTTTCTTTTGTAATTGCCCCCACAGCCACACCTCAAATATATATGACTAAAAGTAATGCTATGAATATGATTGCCACAAATAATAAATAAAACAAATGAATTCATTCCCGCCTCAGCTCTCTATATAAATCTTGGAGCATATGCAATCTAGTAAGACCAAATAAATCCCACTTGTCTTAGCAAGAAGTGATCAAAGCTACGACTAAGAAATTCAAACTCCCAAGCTACTCCTACAATTACAAACATTTAAATATTCCATATATTCTCTACTTATACAGATATCTTAATCTCAGTTAATTTGTTGTAATTAATTAGCTAGCATGGATTATTCTTGGGGTAATTCATTTCCGGCAGGCAGCTGTCTGCCTTTCAACGAGAACGATTCTCAGGAAATGCTCCTGTACGGCGTTCTCGCGGAGGCGGAGGCGGAGACGAGAGAGGTGATGTACAGAGGGGTGCGGCGGCGGCCGTGGGGGAAGTACGCGGCGGAGATAAGGGACTCGACACGGAACAGCGTGAGGGTGTGGCTGGGGACGTTCGACACGGCCGAGGAGGCGGCGCTGGCCTACGATCAGGCGGCTTTCGCCATGAGAGGGGCGGCGGCGGTGCTCAACTACCCGGCGGAGGTGGTGTGGGAGTCGCTGCGGGAGATGGGCTACAGCGGCGGAGTGGAGGAGGGATGCTCTCCCGTGCTGGCGCTCAAGAAGCGCCACTCAATGCAGAGGAAGAAGAAGAAGAAGGAGGAGGAGGTCGTTGTTTTCCAAGATCTCGGCGAAGATTATTTGGAGGAGTTACTCACTTTGTCCCAAACTTCCTAGATTGGGACAAAGACTAAGAGAAGAGATTTTAGCTCTTTTTTAGATTGTTTATACTTATTAACTAGCTACAAGGCATACAAATTTCCCTCCACTTTTCGTCCCTTCTAATTTTCAAATTTTCTGTTTTTTTTTTTAAATTATGAATGTCATGCAAGAATGTTGATTAATAATTTCCATTTTTTTTTAAATATTAATTGTACGGTACAAACAATCACTATTGCGGTCTACACTTATCGTGTCGGTTTTGCAATCTGTGTTAATAAAAATCTGTGCCTTAATGCATATAGACATTGGAATGTAGATTCAAACTTAGAGAAATTAATTAATCATCGAAGCTCATAATTCATAAAATGTTTAATTATGTTGACTTGATTGGTATTGGATGGGAGTAGAATGAAAGGATTCAATTATTGGGTGGGACCTGACTTTCTTGGAGTTCTGTTGGTCAGCATGACCAGATAATGTTGAATTATTTCTCATTTGACTTTTGGAAATATTAATGTTACTTAGATTACGAATGTCTGGTTGTCATCAACCTTTCTTAATTTTAACTGCTTTGGTTTTGTTGTTTTTTATGTGGAGCATTTTATGTGTATTTTATTGGGTGCGATTCAGTAATGTTTAGTTCTAAAATACAAGTAACATTTGAAAGACATTCAATCGACTTGTAGGATAATTGAGCAGACTTAACAACAAGTGACATAATTAAAAGCTAGAGTAGTCGGATCTTGAAGAACATGTTTTTCCCATCAAATTTTCGTCTTCTCAATTTATAATGAAGCTTGAAAATGACCTACATCGGGGGCGTTTGGTTTCCTTAATTAATAAAATAATAAAAGTTAATCAAGTGTTTGGTTTACATGATAGAGCCCGTGATTGATTATTATGGCTCACATGTTATCAACCATTTGCTTGATTACTAATCAAGACAAATTTGGGTTGATTATCAATCAAGCCTTCAATCCATAATGCAAATTTACAAAATTATTTTTTATTATATTTATTTTAGTCATAATCAAGCACGAGGAAATGGATTGAAAGAGCAATTTTGGTATTATGCAATATTTTGATCATAATCACATTATTTATCAAACATTTCAATCAAGCAATCCAAACACATGATTAATAATCCAAATAATCCAATCATCATTTATCCTAACAATCTAAATTGTCTAATCTATCCCATCAAGGAAACCAAATCGCCCATTATCTATCGATGTTAGATTTAGGCTTTTTACTATAAATATATATTCCATGTACAATTTGAGGGACTTCCAAGATTATGATACCTTTTACATCAAATTAAAACCTCCTTTTCTTTTTCCTTCAATAATTCGTCATTCTTCATTCAAACAAAAACTTCTCCAATCAGTATATATGTTCTTCATTCTATGCTTTTTAATTTTTTTTCCCACAATATAAATTTATTATTCATGCATGAGGTTCAAACAAAATTCATCATCAATTGGCTTTAACTGTTCATTATTTGGATATTTTACATCATTTCACCAAAGTGGGCGTTGTTAGTCTTGGTTTTTTTTCGGAAATTAAAGTCAGTCAAAACTTTAAGGATAAATGAATCAAAGGTTTAAGTTATATGCCTAATTCTAAAAATGTTGTAAACTATTGATATTATCCATCAAAGACCAAAAGTATTGAACGAAATCACCAATGACTTCTCGAATGAAGGGAAGAGTTTGGTTAAGCTTATCTTAAAGAGCTGATAAACTTTAACGGATGTTTGTACTTATAACTTATAAGTTAGAAAGAAAAATGTGAATTTAGAGAGAGAGAAAATTTAATTAAAATGAAAAAATTGAAGAAAAATCAAATTAAAAAGGTATATGACAAAAATATTAAACCATAATAAGATTATTTTGGTAAATTAATTATTGCTTATAAGCTTATGAAAAAATTAGTTGGGATTGAGCAACATATTTTTTGGGAAACTTATAAGCTTTAGGAGCAACATATTTACTGTGTTTGCAAAAAAGAAAAAAACTATTTAGTTTGTTCATATTGTCTTGACAGTCCAGATTGTTGCCATGTGGACAAGCATTTCATTTATTTATGTATCCTCGTTATAGCAATTTTGCCACCCAAAAATCAGTTGAGCTGCTCATGTGGGCATTTATTTATGTATCCTCATTCAATTTTAAGGATGTATTATGTGAAACAGGATGCCCTGTGAATTTATTTTTTTGATTCTATTTGTGTTTCAACTTTCAACTTGTCATTATTATTTACTTACAATAATATATGGGCCAAGAGTAAGTATATCCTTAATGAAAGATGGGAAATTTTAAACCCCAATAAAACCGAACTGAGATCACGACTTTGAGAAGTTTAGAAGTTTTAGTTTAGTGGAGTACTACAAACTTCTACTTCAGAATTAAATACGAAAACATTTGGGCCACAAATCATGGGCCAAGTTTAGGGGCCATTTTTTTTCTTTTTGACGGTATGTTTAGGGGTCATGGCCCAATAATTTTCTCTGCCTATTTCCTTGCGATTGTTGAATAAAATAAAACCTATGTAAGTATATTTATTAGTAGAATACTCCTTTTCCTCTGTTCCACTCCAAATGGCCCAAATTTCATTTTAGATCTTTCTATGAATAATGGCCTTATACGTAATATAAAAATAAAGTTAAATGAGTCCCTCCATTTTATCTCTCAAACTACATTTTATTTGTACATTTTATTTCTTTGAACACCGAAATATTGTCTAAAGTAATGCATCCCTCCATTTTATTTCTCAAATTACAATTTTTTTAATTTACATGCCCAAATAAATTATACCATTTAAAATAGAATAGAGGAAGTAACATATGGTAGTAATACCTAACTCCCCAAAATGAAAAAACATAGTGGTAATAATCGGTAACTGATTATATGTTTAAAAACTTGTCTACTGTTATATAGTTAGGAGACACATTTACGTTAGGCCGGGCCCAATTAAATATAAATAATGAGACCGTCAATAATAATAGGGGGTGACAAACAACAAATCGCTCCGCCTTCGGCTTCGATAATTAACATATAGATAATGAGACCGACAACAATTATGCTTTTACAGCTCGCTCCGGGTTCATCTTCAGCTCCCCCTCGCTCGACTCATATCTTAAAATATGAGCGGCAAACAATTGACCTAACGTTAGGCCGACCTAACGTAAATATTTGTCTATAAATAATCAACTCTTTGAAAATATGTAATTTGACCAGATAATTGACTGGAGCCTTTATTTTATTTTGTACTATATGATAACACATTTTACATGCCTTTGATGACTTCTTTAGCCACCAAATGGAATATTAGCTCCAAACTTTATGTAGAATAATAACTAGGCTTGCTTATCACGATTGAATTGAGCATTTAGCAACATTATACTCTTTTCTTCTTTATTCAAAGTCAAAAGTTGGAAGCCTAGAGAAATTAACAATTTCACCCGTTTATTAAATGAAGGAAGCGGAATATATTTGACACTGTTAAAAGGAATATCCCAATAATATACCAGCATTCATAAATATCAATTTTAAAAAAGTTTATTCTCGTTCCCATCTTTAATTTGTTTCAAAATTTTCATGCTTCCCGTGTTTTGGAAGCTTCTTCATCCTCGTGCCGACTGTCATGTAAGCTCAATATACTCTCACAATTTTTTGCGTTCTATTCTTTTCTAACTATCACAATTGTCACCTTAATAATATAATTAATGTAGATATACAAATTTATAATATAATGAGTTCTTAATTAATACTCCCTCCGTTCCACTAAACATGACATCATACTTTTCGCCACAAAAATTAAGAAAAGTAGTTTTTTGTGGGTAAAGTGGTGGAACTCATTAAATTAAAGACATTTTCAAGGTAAATGTATCATGTTTTACTAAAAGTTGAAGTTTAATTATGAAACTCTCAACCCAAATAATCAATTATTGAATAAAAATACTAGTATATTAAATGCTAACAGATAATTATATTTACTATTTGGAAAGCGAAAAATATTTATAATAGTTAGTTGGATACGATGAACAAAGAGTTCAATAGAAACATAAAAATGAGATAATATAAAAAAAATTAGTACTCCCACGTAATATTATACATCCCAAAATAGGTGAAGAAGCACAAATTCTCTCTCCAAAAAATGAAGAAGAAGCACAAATTAAAATGTTAGAAGTACTATTTTGAATGGGAATATACGAAAGAAAATACTCTATATGCCTAGCAAATAATAATAGCATAAAATCTCAAATGTGGATGCTCAAACCATTTCTTCTTCTTTCTCCATTTTCTGGGCTTTTCATGATTCCACGCGTCTAAATTTACGATAAATATCCTATTCGTACTACAAAGTACCGTAACTAGCTCGTACGAAAGGCACTAGACTAGCAACTAATCAATTAATTACTCATGAAACTGAAATTAATTACTCCATATTTTTGCAACTAATGAATTTGTTCGATCTAATAAAGAATCTATTACTCCATAATCTTATCGAGTTATCAGTTTAGATTATTTCAAATCTTTGAATGTACTTTAAGAAATGGTTTGCATATATTGTTTGAAATTTATAAACTTTCACTGGTTGGTAATTGTAAAAAGCAAATTAATTTGTACTAGCATGCATCATTACGAATTAGATTTAAAAAAATCATTAACATACTAAAATAACTTATTTATATATATGTACTTTTGCAAAAGGATTAAATTTTAAGTACGGATATCCACAGTCCTAATTTTATTAGTATCAATTTTTTTTGTTAGTGTTTAACAATCTAAAATAAGATATAAGATTCATTATTAAAATTGATCAATTCAGAATTAAATTATATATCAAAATATAGTTGAGTTTATTAAAATATTATTATTATTATTCATAATTTTTTATATTAAAAATTTTCAATTAATTAATTGATTAAATAAAATAGGAGATGAAAATAAAGAGCATAGGCCCCTTACGAGAAGAAGGGTCGGAATGGTAAATCTATATCTATATAAAAGTAAAACCACAATAAAAAAATATTTTTCCTCCAAAACAACATTCAATAATTTCATTAATTCTTTTGACAAAACATTTAATATAATAATAATAATCATTTTACTCCCTCCGTCCCATTACAAACGTTTAATTAATTAAGGGCACGAAAATTAAGAATAAGTATTTAGGGAGTGTTTAAATTAGATAAAGTATGAGAAAGAATAATTTAAATGATAAAGTAGTAAAGAGAAAAGTAAATATATAATTAAATAAATAATAAAGTAAGAGAAAGAAAAATGATAAATGATAAAGTATGAAATAGAAAATTGGTAATTATTTCCTTTTATGTAAAGTTGTAGATACTTATAATGGAACACCCAAAATAAAATACTAAACACTTGTAATGGGACGAAGGGAGTATTGATTAATTAATTAAACTATTAATCATCACACATATATAAGAAAATTTTCGAATTCAATTATACAATCACACACACATTTAATTAATCATTCAATCATTATTTTTTTTAAATATTTAGATTATTAATAATATTTTATTAATAATTTGTTTGGCTAAGCTTATCTTAAAAAGCTTATAAGATGTGATTCTTCAAAAGCTTATAAGTTGTCAAAGTGTGTTTGGATAATGAGCTTATAAACTATTTAAGAATTGTGAATTAGAGGGGGAAAAATGGTTACTAAATAAAAAAAATTGAAGAAAAATAAAATTGGAAAGGTATATGATGAAAATATTAAATCATAATAAGATTATTTTGATAAATTGGTTGTTGCTAATAAGCTTATGAAAAAATAAGCTGGGGTTGAGCAACTTATTTTTTGTGGATCTTATAAGCTCTAAGAGCTTATTTTCACAACTTATAAGTCGTTGATGAGCTTATTTTGTCAAATACTTTGTAACAACTTATAAGCTCATCAACACTTTATAAGCTGTTTTAAGGAGCTTATAAGCTCAGCCAAACACCCTCTAAATATATATTATAAAAAAATTATAATTTTTATTAAATTAAAATAATATATTTATTTCTTAAGATCAATGAAAAAGAATTATGCACGCTAAAATAAGTTTGATTATAACTATTAAGTAGTAAATTAATAGTTTAATATTTCTATTTCTTTGTTGCCATAAATCATGAGAACATATATTTTGAATGATTATTGCAAACAAAACTCCATTAGTATTATATATTTTGTATAAGTAATAAATACCCAAAAATAAAACACAAAAATTTATATGCGACACCCAAAAAAGAAAAATATGACAAAATTTATGATAATGACAAAGTAAAATTTAAAGTATAATATGATTTTTATTAATTATATATATATAATGATAATTTAAATATAAAAATAAAATTTTATTAATTAATTTTTAGAACATATAAATTATAATAGTGAAAATAAAATTTGATTAATATGCTAGTTGGAAAATATGGGCGTAATCGTAAGGTGCAGCATTTTGACAAAATATGCTTATTCAGTTATTTCTATAAAATACATTTACTAAACCGAAAGTTGTTGCATGTCCCACGACACCGATCTTGCGGGACCCACTAATCACCTGTGGCATCGACATATGCAAATGCAATAAGTTATCAGTGTGAATAATTGCAACATACTATGAGATTAAATCCCCATCACCATCACCAATTGATTTATGTATTTCGATATTGAACTAGAATCTGAATTTTCAAAGGTTAAAGATTGATGATTGAAACCACCAAATAAACAAAAATGCATTCAATAACATGATTAGAAACACCGATACGTTATATATATATATATACAACATATTGTTGAGGATATTTACTTCCTTCTCTTCTTGATGATCAACCTAATGCTATAACTATAGCCTATTAACAAACAAACACCTAAATTTGGTTTTTCAATATAGTATTTAAAAATACGATCGAAAACACCAAAAGTGACACCTCTTTATGTACCATCATACACATATCATATCATATCATCTCGCTCTCCCGATCGCTACGGAGGAGAAAGATTCCCATATCATATCAGATCTGACGGTCCAGATTCATCGAATCACAAGTATCTCCCTCCATCCTCACACCGTCCTCTGCGGTTCACCGGCCTGCTCTTCGTGCAGTGAAAAGGGGTTACATAGCCATTAATTTCTGGTTTGATTAATTAGTCCTCCATTAACGCCGTCTCTCCTCCATTAACCATCCACGGATGCCCTGAAGATATTCCCCAAATCAAAACACGAAAACCTAATTCGATTTCTCCGTCAATCAAGGAATAATTGAGGCTACTTACTGAGCACTTGCTCCGCCGAGAATCTGCGGTGCACGTCTTTGCAGATCATCTTCCTCAACAGATCCTTCACCTCCGGCGAGACCGACCGGAAAAGTTTAGTCGGAAACCTGAGCCTGTCGCGCAGCACCGCCTCGAACGTCTCGACCGGACCGTCGCCGTAGAAGGGGGGGACGCCGGCGAGCATCATGTATAGAATAACGCCGGCGCTCCAGACGTCGACCTTCTCGTCGTAATTTCCGCCCAGCAGCACCTCCGGCGCGACGTAGTAGGGCGTGCCTACGACTCCGGTCATCTCGGAGTCGGAGGAGGCGGCGCCGAAGACCTCCGCGGAGCCGAAGTCGGCGAGCTTGAGGCGGCCGCGGGAGTCGAAGAGGATGTTGTCAGGCTTGATGTCGCGGTGGGCGACGCCGGCGCGGTGGCAGAAGGCGAGGGCGGCCATGAGCTGGCGGAGAACCGCGGCGGCCTCGCGCTCGGAGAAGCAGGTGCCGGAGGCGAGGCGGTCGTAGAGGTCGCCGCCGTCGCAGAGATCGGTGACGATGTGGAGGTATTCGTCGTTGTCGTAGACGTCGTGGAGGCGGAGGACGTTGGGGCAGGCGGAGAGGAGGCGGAGGATCTTAGGCTCGACGTCGAGGCAGCGGCGGTCGGTTGGGTCGGAGGAGAGGTCGCGCTTGGCGATGGACTTGCAGGCGTAGGAGGAGGCGGAGACGGGGGAGTAGCAGCGGTGGACCACGCCGAAGCGGCCGCGGCCGAGCTCTTCGCAGAGGTGGTAGTCGTTGTTGAGGGTGTCGCACATGATATGTTATGTTTGATGCTGGTTTTTTGTTTGTGTTTTGTTGGGGGCGGATGGCTGAGGAGGTTTATTTATAGGGAGAGAGAGAATATTTGGGGGAATATTCCAATCGGGAGGCAATTGCAACCTGTTTATTTAGCTGCCTCTAATTTTTGCCCATTGTCTCTGCTTCAACTATTTACTAGTTTTGTCCGGATTACGATAATAGTTATAATTAAAAATTTAAGAATATTAAACATAAAACATAAAATATTATAGTTTGTTCGGTAATATAATCTATTTAAAAAATTTGGTCCTAATTAATTAATTAATATGGTGTTAACTTGTGGGATAATTAAGTAATGTGTATGCTTTATCAGTTCTCCACAAAAAA
>JAYJMF010000030.1:4790102-4819780 GCA_036873715.1 Salvia sclarea
CAAGGACCACATCATGTCCTCCCCTCGAACGACAATCCGTACATCTTGCACCGCCGTTACCACCCAACGGGACTCGCTGCCTAACCACACTATCAGGAAGACTTTCGACACAAGGAACCACCGGATTCAATCGTGAGCTCACCGGGGGTTTACCTCCATCATCGGGACAACAGTCTCTACCCGCCCACATATTGGGCCCAACCGAACCATCGGCTCTGATACCACTGTTAGGAACTGCTACCGCCATCATTCCATCATTAGTATGATATTGTCCGCTTTGGGCCGAGCCCGCACGGATTTGTTTTTGGACTTCTTCCCAAAAAGCCTCATACTAATTAGTGGTGGACTTTATTATATATAAATTATTCTTTCTTCTATCTTTCGATGTGGGATGGGTTTGCCAACCCCAACAATTTCGATAAACAGAAAATAAAAATCAATGCTCAACAATCGAATCTTAATTACCAGTTTTGCTCAACTCAGATTACATGCAAAAACAAAATATCCATTCCCACATGAAATGTATTGTAAGTTTGTAACGATGACATTTTTATTAAAAAAAGTTTTAATTAAAAAGTCAAAACTAATAAAGTGGGAGCGCTTTGTTAACTTAAACTATGAACAATTTTTCTGGCAGACAACTTCAGTAGATAATTAGTGTACATTGTGGTGCTTGAAATTTTCTTTGATTTGACAAATTGGACTCGAGTTTTTTAGTTTAACGTTCTAAATGCTTTTACTTGTCCATGGAAATCTAGGCCACACCGCGAGATGCATTATATGGCCTCAAAAGAACTGGGCCTATTTCGTATCCTTTGTGCATGAAATAATTTATAATACACAGTAAACTCGATAAGTCAAAGTGGATCGTTCAAAGTAATTAGAATGGCCCATTTAGAATTGGGCTCAAATATATTGTAATTTCTTTCCTTTGGTTTAGGCGTGGACCGTTACAAAGTATCTTTAAGAACGAATGTCATCCTCTGTTCTCAATTCTTTGTGTGTCGTCGTGTATTATTATTAATTTCGCTATTTTCAATTAAAAAAATATATAGAATAAAAATTATTATTACATAATATATTATGGTTAATATTTATAATTAAAAAATAGAATTTTAAAAATCATATACCATGATTTTGGAATATTTAGGTTAAAAAATACTACTTATTTTGGTTGATTATTTTAAAATCATGGTATATGATTTTTTAAAATTCTAACTTTTTATTATATAATATTAATCATAATATTAAATTTTTATTCTAAAAAATTATTAAAAATAGTGAAATTAATAATGGTACACGGTGACACACGAGTAATCAAAAGAAGTGGCTACTTGCAATATGTAATTCATTCAGATGTCAGTCATAAGATGTGGTGCATATAAATCAGAAAGAGAAAGGGAATGGCTACAAATCAAGCTCTAATAATGGTTTTCCTTATTTGAAAAATAACAAAACAAAACAAAAGCATAAAACTTGAGCAATTTATTTTATTTTTGAATTTCTCAGTGCCTCCTTTGAGCAACTTTAATAGGAAATTATGCCTACGACGTATTTAATATCGTAGGTATAACTATAAGGCTTATATCCCAAGGGTGGGGATTTGGTAAAAACCATCCCCATTCTAGGAACTTAGAAACCACAGTTTAAAAGCATAGAGTAATACTATTAAAGGCATTATATTATACGTTTAAAATCATCAGAATCAATGAAAGCATTGTTTTATACATCAAAAAGCATAGCATCACTGAAAGCATTATATTGTGAGTACGAAAGCATAGCGAATTTGAAAAGTCAATCTGGACCATCCACTGATCAAGATCAATGGTCTAGATTGGTTCCTAGTTAACATTATAGAGATGGTTGCTATTTGATCCCTTGGTGATAATATTTGTGTAATAACTTGGATATGAGTTGATTAGATATTTACCAGTCTTCATATGAGTTATACATATACATATATACTATCTATTATAAAAGTCTACCTTTTTGGCGCCATTTAGTATCGAAGAGTCTAAGACTAAGACGTTGTGAATTTGATACCCTTAATAATTTGATACAAATTTAAATTAACATTATATCTAAATCATTGAATGTGGCTGTTGGAAGATCCGTCGGCCTCCAACATGTCCATGTCTTGATTAAAATTGTTTCTAATTTATTTGGACCGCACACTTACATATCCTATAAGTTAAAGCTCTGATCAATAATAAAATACCGAAAAATATTATCTACAGTATATCAAAATTCATTGTTGATGCGTTCCCGGTGCTCTATCCGTCATGATTCTGGAGTTCTGATAATATGGTCACAACAATGATTTTTTGAATATGAATTTCCAAAAGGTGGGCGCTATATCTTAAGATACTCTTTTTCACAATCCAAAATTGATTTTAGCTCGTTAAAAATGAAATGTTTGTCACAAAATTGCCTGATTGATTCGAATCCCAATTAACTAATATGAGAAACTTGAATTTAGTGTATGGATATATGAATATGGACCATTAATTTTAAAGATTTTGGAGAAGTCGTGCGTAATGGTAATAGGAATGGTATCACAGGAAATTGTCTATCGGCGGAGTGAAAAGCGCATTTTAAGACATGTTTGATAGTATTTATTAGTCAACTTATGAATGAGTTTTATCTGATAACGAAATGATACTTTAGATTAAAATTGCGGTGCACTCTATTAAATTACTTGCTTGGCCTTCTTATTAAGCCCTACTTTATTGTTACGTATACGGTATTCGCAAAGATAAGTGGTTGGATATCCTATAACAAATTCAAGAAAATCGTACAAAATTAATAAATTCTTCTATTTGTCACCCAAAGGGTGTCCTGTCCGTCCCTTTGAGATTAGCTCAACCAATTCCCATAACCATAAGGTTATCTTAATGAGGTCGTGGTCCTAGTTCCTACTGATTAATTCTATCATATTTCACCTAGTCGTTTAATATGCTAGAAAGCTACGCACTATTAATAAAAACAAATTATAGATAGTGGAACCAGGCAAAATGAATATTCGTATATATCAATGTAGCCGCATTTCGTTCCGTTTTATTTGTGATCATTTTCCTTATTTTGAATGGATCTCGCCATTCGTGTAATGAATATCATTAATTTAGGATAAAATACAATAATCATTACTACATGATTACAGATTGTGTAAATTAATCATGCGAAATTTATGCCGAGGGACTGATTTCAGTATCTCATCGCATCGCTTTTTATTTGTTTTATTTGTATTTCTTGTTTTGGTGTTTGGTAAAGAGTAATAGTTATTCTTTTCCTTTCCTCCCGCACTTATATTTACTACTAACTTATTTTTTTGATAGCAATCTCCCCTTCCACCACGATATGTGACCCAAAATCTAGGTAGGCTGATGAATTGGCAATCGATGCTCCTCCTCAATGCGAACCTAATCTTGGCGGTTTGTTCCTCAATCTTATGCCTGACATTGTTGATCCGGTTATTCGTGGGGCTCGGCGGCGGGTTGAGGAATTGGGCGGAGGAGCGCCTCTACGTCCACCAGCACCTCACGGTTCCCCACCTGAACGAGTCGACTCAGCAGGAGAACCCCTTGTACCGCCGAGTTGCGCTCTACCTCGACTCGCTCCCCGCCCTCCACGACTCCGACTACATCAACCTCCTCTCCGGCCCCCACAACGACGTCGTTCTCTCCCCCGTCCACGACCAGCTCATCCCCGACTCCTTCCTCGGCGCCCGCCTCTCCTGGCTCAACCGCACCGGCGCCTTCGTCCTCAGGATCAAGCGCAAGGACCGGCGCCGGATTCTGAAACCCTATCTCCTCCACATCCACGCCATCGCCGATGACGCCGAGGAGCGCTCCCGAAAGATGAGGATCCACTGCAACGCCCACGCGCGCTGGGAATCCGTCCCCTTCAACCACCCCGCCAATTTCGACTCCCTCGTCATCGCCCAGGATCTCAAGGCCAGGATTCAATTGGAGCTCGAAATGTTCGCCCGCTCCAAGCAGTACCACCACAAATTAGGGCGCGTATGGAAGCGGAGCTACCTCCTCTACGGCCCCTCCGGCACCGGGAAATCCTCCTTCATCGCCGCCGTCGCCAATTTCCTCAATTACGACGTCTACAACGTCAACCTCTGGCAGGTCGCCGATGATGCCGACCTCAACGCCCTGTTGCTGCAGAGCTCCTCCAGATCCGTGCTCGTCGTCGAGGATCTCGACCGCTACGTCTCCGAGAATCCTGCGCCTAGGGTTTCCACATCCGCGCTCCTCAATTTCATGGACGGATTGTCCAATTTCCAGGACGAGAGGATCATGATCTTCACCATGAACACCAAGGAAAACGTCGATTCCTCCCTGCTCCGCCCCGGCAGAATCGACGTCCACATTTACTTCCCCTTGTGCGATTTCAATTCATTCAAAAATCTGGCCACCAATTACCTAGGCGTGAAGGAACACAAACTGTTCCCGCAGGTGGAAGAGATATTCCAGAGCGGCAGAACGATGAGCCCCGCCGAGATCAGCGAGCTCATGCTAGTCAACCGGAGCTCCCCCAGCAGAGCCCTCAAGACGGTCATATCGGCGTTAGAGTCGAGCCCTAGAAACAGTATTAGTATTTGCAATAGCAATAGCAGCAGCAGGAGAGTCGTCTCCGACAGCGCCTCTTCGTCTCCCACGGCGGAGGACTGCGAGGCCGCCGCTCGGAGAGAATCGCTGCCCAAGGAGTTCCGCAAGTTGTATGGAATGTTGAGATTGAAGAGCACCAAGAAGCCTGCATCCTTTGATCCCATTCCTCACCAAGACATTGTTGATAGGCCACAAAACCCCATATCATAATACACATTGACAATATTGTGATTGTAAATGAAAACCACTTCGATTAATTCATCAAACATATAAACACATACAGATTGAATTCCTTAACCCAGTACTCTAGAATAAGCGTTCATGTAGTAGGAAGATGTTGATGTATGGGGTTAAAGATTGTGTGAAGTAGATATTTGTGTGAGAGATGGAAAACAGACAGAGAGAGGTCCTACATTAGGTGGGTGATTATTGGTGAATGGTGATGATTGTGTGTTGTCTTAAATTCTTGAGCTGTCTATCCTCATTCTTAAGTGAGGCACAATATTGGCTTGGCTTATATCCAAGTTGTCTCAACAGAGAATACAATCCCATCATTGTGTCTGTCAGAGTATGAATTATTTACCGATACATCTTTTCCAATTATCCAAAAACGGCTCTCCCTATAATAAACTAATCAACTTGTCATAATTCTGTTTCTATACATGATGTATGTTTAAGTTAAAATTTGCTTGTTTGCAACGTAACCATATTTTATTCACCTATTTAAATTTCTAGAGAAGCCAATCAATATTTTGTACTCCTATTAAGCAATAGAATGATTGTCTGTTTACTGCATTGGCCGGGAAGACGTCATTTTTTATTTGGGCATGTCAACAACCACATGATGCCATTGAAATTTGATATGGCACAGTGATGGGATTAGCCTCATTCCAGATCATATACATATAAACCTGACCTCACTAAAAATGGTATTTTACACTTCTTTCTTATTATGTTACGAACTCCATAATACTAAAGAATGTATTAGTGAAAACTATCATCTCATCTTTGTCGTCTAAAACCATTTCCAGCAAAAACCAATCATCATGACTTATATATAGTATATAAAGATTCCAAGATTAGAAACAATTTGATAATAAGTCAGCAAGAACAGGTGGATAAGTTCTTCATCTCACTAACTTCAGATTGAGCTGCATCGATGTTCAAGCCAGTGAGCAGCCCTCCATTAGGCTTCACCAGATTGCTGCTATCAATCGCTTTCTTGGCTACAACATCGTGGATCTCGTGGAGCAGCTTGAGGAAGGCGGGCTCCACATTGTCGCCGGTGAGCGCGGAGGTCTCGAAGAAGAATAGGTTTTGGGTTTGGGCGAATTCGACAGCGTCCTCTGTCGGAACCGCCCTGGAGTCGACGAGATCGGCCTTATTACCGATCAGCATGATGACGATGGAGGTGTCGGCGTGAGCTCTGAGCTCATCCACCCATCTCGCGACGTGATCGAAGCTCTGTCGCTTCGTCACGTCGTACACCAGCATTGCCCCCAGCGCTCCCCTGTAGTAGGCGCTCGTCACTGCCCTGTACCTGACTTATTCATTCTCAAAATTAATCAAATTAATTAATACTACTATCACTCTTTATTAAGTTTAGTTTAGGAGAAACAAACCTCTCCTGGCCGGCGGTATCCCAGATCTGAGCCTTGACGAGTTTGGAACTGATAGTGACTGTTCTGGTCTGAAATTCAACGCCGATGGTGGATTTGGAGTCCAAGCAGAACTCGTTCTTCGCGAACCGAGACAGGAGCTGCGTTTTCCCCACGGCGGAGTCGCCGATCACCACCACTTTGAACACGTACGCGATCCTCTCCGACTCGGCGTCGCCGCCGCTCATCTCTTGATTCATTTTCTTTCCTGTTCGAAATGAAATGATGGGTAGAGAGAGAGAGTGGGAAAGAGAGACAATTGGGAGTGGTATGTCTGAGAAAGTTAAGTCGGCTAAGTTAAATAAATAAGGCGGAACACACTTTTTTTTCAATTTCACTGTGCCTCCATCAACTGTTGGCAACTTTTCATCTCTTGCAATTTTGGGAATCTTTCTTCACTCTGCATTATTAACCATATGCACGTACTAACTCCGACAGTCTTACTCATCTTGACTTAACACCAGATAGATTCACCAAACTAACTATACAATTCCAATTACAATGTCGGCTTCGCCCCAACTGAAACAGAGGTTAGTGAGCTGGCTTAATGTAAAATAAAGATTTCCTTTCACATAATTAAAAATCCATAAATAAAAGCCGCGCCATCTGGTCAAAACATATATAGATATAAATAGAAGAAATGGATGTATCATATCATATTTACATCCTATGCCATTTACGAAATGCTGTTGTGTATATTCCCGCATTCAATTTTTTTACAGTTGAGACAGACACAGAGAGAAGGAGCGCAACATTATATGACAAATTAAAATAATCAATTTAATGAGCAAACTTTGGGTGGTTAGGCTTCATTGGAGTAAAGGTCAGCACTTTACCTTAATCTCAGCCGAAATCCCAGGATTAATTCCATCCTCATCAATCTACAGATATTCGCTTACATATTTTGAGATTCCAACCCAAATCAACTTTATTTTGAAACTTCGAAAGGTGGGAAAAGGTTGGGGGAGATTCTGAAGAGGTATATTTTCTGTTTCAATTGTATACATACAAATAATTACCAAATAACTAATCAAAATAATTCATCAGTTCCACACTTTACCGGATCATCAAATTTTCTCCAAAATTTCAGTAAATATGTACATTTGAAAAATATTCACACCTCCATTTAGGCTGGAATTCACCAATAGTCGCCACAATTGCAGGAGCCTCCATGGAAGTGGTGAAAACGATTGGGGTCTCGCAAGATGATCAGTCTCCCCGTGATCTTGGCTATGTGCTTGATCGCAGTGTGGCAGTCCTCGCACACGCGCAAGTTCTTGTACACACAAACAGCTCCCCCACTTTCTGTTTTCATTATCCCATAAGCAACAGCTAATCTCTCGCTGTGATACTTGAGCATCTCCTGCTTCTCTTCCTCCTCCACATCATGCCCCACCACTCTCGTTGCCGAGACATACCCCTCTTCTTTCATCCTCACATCCATCTCTTCCAAGAACGCCTGGATGCTCTCACTATCAGGATGGCTCGTGTCTCCAACGCGAAACGTGTGAATCTTGTTCACCACTTCCACCCAGCTATATCCCGGAGTTTTGCTCACCCCCGTATCCCTCATTCTTAGTCGCATCCTTTTCACGTCTTCCCATCTGCCCGAAGCTGCATACAAGTTAGAGAGGAGAACATACATCCCGGCGTTCCATGGCTCCAGAGCAAAGATCATTTTGGCAGCCTTTTCCGCCAGCTCTGTATTTCCATGGATCCTGCTGGCGCCGAGGAGAGCTCCCCATGTTGCTCCATCTGCCTCGAAAGGCATACTTTTCATTAGCTTCTGAGCTTCGTCTAGGCAGCCAGCTCGACCTAGAAGATCAACCAGGCAGGTATAGTGCTTTGAATTTGCCACTATGCCGTGATCTTTCCTCATGGAATAGAAGTAATGCTTTCCCTTGTCTACCAAGCCCGTGTGACTACAAGCGGATAGAACACCAACCTAAAAAAAAGTAGATATCATCACATCGCATGCGTTGAGTTTCAAAAACAAGAAAAAAAACAAATTTTTTACCATTGTAACTTCATCAGGTTGGATAGACGCTTGCTTCATTGACTCGAAATGTTGGAGAGCTTCTTGGCCAAACCCATGTCTTGCGTAACCATGTATGATAGTATTCCACGAGATCACATCCTTATCCTCGATTCTCTCGAAAACTTGATATGCCTCCTTGATGCTTCCAGACCTACAATACATGGAAAGCAGAGCATTTCCCACATAGCAGCCGCACTCGAATCCTAGTTTAACAGCACGCCCATGCATTTGCTTACCAAGCTGAAAAGCAACAATATCCGCACACGCACTCAAAACACAAACAAACGCAGACCTGTTTAACCTTTCCCCATCCCTCATCGCCTCAATAAAAATCTGCAATGCCTCCTCGCTGTCACCATTCTGGATGTACCCGGTCATGATTGCCGCCCAAGAGATACAATCCCTATGTCTATGTGGCATCCTATCAAATAAATCCCTAGCTTTGGCAATACCATCATTTCGGGCATAACCAGTTATCATGGTGTTCCAAGAACTACTATTCTTAAATGGCATCGCTTCAAACAGCTCTCCGGCCAAATCCATGTTCTTGCTCTGCACATACCCTGCAATCATTGCATTCCACGAAACAACACTCTTCTCGGGCATCTCATCAAAGACCCTCCTAGCTTCATGCAACTGCCCGTTTTGTATGTAACCTGACACCATTGCCGTCCATGTGACCACATCACGACTTGGACATTCTTCAAACAACTTCCTTGCTTCTTCCATATTCCCATTCTGTGCATAACATGTAACCATCGTATTCCAAGAAACTTCATCCCTAACAGGCATATGCTCGAAAACCTGCCTCGCTTCGATCAACCTCTTCTTCTTCAAGTAACCTCCCATCAAACAGTTCCAAGAAACCAGCGGCCAGTGCTCTTTACTCTCAAACAACCTCCTTGCCTCCTCAATCTTCCCATTTTGGACATACGCTGCAAGAATCCCATTCCAAGATATGTCATTCTTCTCAGGCATGGCATCAAAGATTCTCCTAGCCTCGTCCAAGAACCCATTCTGCGCATAACCTGATAACATGGCGTTCCATGACACAACATCCTTCACAGGCATTTCATCGAACAGGCGGCGTGCAACTCCCAGATTCTTGTTCTTAATATTCCCACTTATCATTATATTCTGAGTGACCAAACCCTTCACAGGCATTTCATCGAACAGCTGCCGGGCCAGATTAAATTCTCCATTAGACAAGTAGCCGGATATCATAGTGTTGTAGGAGACCGTAGATTTTCGAGGCATGGAGTTGAACAAGCGCAAGGCGGCATCGCATTGGCCATTGCGCAAATGGTTCGTGATAGCGACGTTGCATTTCACTATGTCGGAGTCTGTAAATCTGTTGCTTCTGGGCCTCGGCCTCGGTCTCGGACTCGATGGCTCCTTATTGTTGGGTGATTCGAAGAAGTAGCTATTATTCCGGCGTAGCGGCGTTGCATTCTGCGCATTAATTCTTGTTCCTTTTCGCGATGAGAGTAAGATGGTGGTGTGAAAATGTCTGAGACGCATGGAATCAGATACTGTATTGCACTTTCTTTGTCAGATTCAGAAGATGAGATGTATCAGTATCAGTATTACACATGATAGTTTCGCAAAATTAAAATATGGGCCTCTTTGAACTAAGTAGTTAAAAAATAAAGGCCCAATCCATTAATTATTATTGAATGTAATGAATGAGCCCAGATTAGTAAAATTAAATTATGAACTTCACCAAACACAAATCAATTCTTTTGCCACGATTATTTATAAAATTTTGCCTATTAATTTATGTGGAGTTAATTTCTTCCCTCAAATTATCCATTCACATTCTGAACAGCCATGGACACCCTCTCGACCTCCATCTCCACCTTCACCAATATCCCCAAATCCCATCTCAAAAACCAGCTCCTCCACCATCACCACCACTCCATCCCCTCCAATTCCACCGCCAAACGCAAAACCACCAAAATCTCAAACAAAAACACCACTTTTACCGCCCAAAACCACCACCTCCTCCCTCCTCACGTCAACTCATCTCGATCATCCTCGCCGCTCAAACAGTCGAAGCCACCGGAATCCCATCAGCGCCCCTCCACTGGGTACGCCGTGGCGCTGCTGGACGCCGCGCGGCGCCACAACGCGGTGGACGCGGTCCGCAGGGACGTGAGGAGGCTGTCGAGATGGCTGCGCGACGACCAACTCCGCCACGTGATGGGCGATCCTTTGACGGACAAGAAGGCGAAGGGAGAGATAGTGAAAGAGGTGGTGAGAGAGGGGCGGTTTGAGAAGCATTTGGGTAAGCTGGTGAAGCTGTTGGCTGAGAAAGGGAAGGTGGATTTGGTAGGGCAGGTGCTGTCGGAATTCGGAAGGATTTACGATGAGCTGAGCGTGAAAGATCAGGTGGTGGTGCTTCCGCGTGGGGTGAAAATGGAGGAAAATCAGATTTTGGAGCTTGTTGGAAGGATTCAGAGGGTGAGTGGGGCGGATAAGGTTACTGTATTTCATCCTAAATTTGTGTAATCATCATCAACACCATATTAAATTGTTGTTTCTTACTTTTCAGGTGTGAGAACACAAATATTTGCGATTTATTTCGATTTGGGTTCATTGATTTACTTTTGGCTTGGCTTCAAAAAATTAGAGTAATTTTATTCATAGTCCCAATTTTACTCAGTATAGCCCATATTTAAAAATAATTAATGAAAATAATGAGTATAATCAATTATTAAAATAATTATTTTAAGATAGTAAAAATAAATTTTGGTCTGTAAATATAAAAAGATAAAATATAGTCTCTCAATTCACGAATTTACACATGTCAATTCGTGAAATGATGAATTTTACACACATTTCACGAATATGCATGGGGCGATCGTGAAATGGAGTGTAAAAATATCAGTTCACGAATTTGCAGATGCAAATTCGTGTTTACAAACCAATCCACGAATTTGCATGTTCAACTCATGAAATGGAGTGCAAAAATACAATTTCATGAATTTGCAGAGATTATTTTTTATTTTTTTATATTAACAGGCCAAATTTTATCTTTACTCTCTTAAAATATACCTCGTTATATAAAAAATCAAATTTCGTAATTTAATATTCTAATAGAAATAGTATACTATTTCTTTTAGTGCGTAACCCTACATCCCAATTTTTCTCATTTATTCTTCGTATTTTCATGTAACCGTCATTTTCACCCACCATTCTTTCTTGACATTAGAAAATAAGTTGAGAATTTTACAACCCAAGCAGATAATGGTGATCACATAAACTCTTTCCTCGTTGCAGCCATATAGAAAATGAGAATATGATGTGATAATGTCTTATTTTTGAAGTTTTCGATGAAAATATGGTATTAGTTATTGATTTCAAATCAAATCATATTACCAGCTACGTAACAATGATCTGAACAATATAGCATACAAAAATCAATGTATCCAAAAAGAATAATTCATTACTTGTTCAAATCAATGGCGCTGCGTTGGCAGACGCCGACGACGAGCAAGATTCAAAAAGAAGGGAAGGGCAATCAAATGTCAATCCATCTATGTACATTGAAAGTGTTTATTTTTATTTAATATGAAATTGGGGGTTATAAGAATAAAATTATATATTCACTTTTTTGTTATTATTTTTAAATAAGGGACTATAGTGAGCAAAATGAGGGCTATGAATAGAATTACCCCCAAAATTATTTGGTCCTACTAACCGGAAAGTTGGGTTATGTATAAATTTTGTTCCCAAATTTTCAATAATCGAGTTAAATTAGCCCAAAATGGTTCCACGAGTCCACGACCATGTGAAATATTTGAGTGGCAAGGATTTTAATACAAATATTTGTATTCCTTGAATGGATGGTAAGAGTATTTACTTTAAGCGCATATAAGGTGATACAAATTCATCCAATTTATCCCTTCTTAATATTAACATGATGGATGACGAAGAGTAACTCGGGTACTAAGAAACTTTCCATTTAAATCAATAGGTTGGGTTCAAACATCTTGTGGGGATGTGAGTTGAAACTTTGAAAAAAACAATATATATATATATAGATATAGATATAAAAGAATATATCGATCTTAATATCATTTTTATACATAACAAGTTAATGTTATGTATATAATGAAGAGGACTGAAACATTAACAATTTAAATTGGTTTTGTGCCCCTTTTATTAATAAATGCATTGTTTTCTTCTTAAACAAATAGCTTATGTGTTATCAATTAAGACAAAGGTCAGGGATTAGGTTTAAAGGTCCTAAAGAAATTAGGAAGCAAGCAATATGATAATGATTGTTGCTCACCTTTAATACAGGTATGGTTGCGGTTTCAAGAATTAAATTTCGTCGAATTTATAATGACGAATTGGAAGACGACTTAATGTGTTGAAGTCAACTAGAGGTATTTTCCCTTGTATGTCAAAATAGTAAGATGAGAATAATTTCCCCCAAATTTCCATGTCCACAAACATTGACATCAAATACAATCAGGGCTTCCACGCAGTTCTTGATTAAGTTTATGAAACATGTTGGTTTTGACTTTGTTGGATTTGATTTAGTAATCAAATCACACACCAATTTATACGTAATACTAGTATATATTATGAATTACGCGTTTCCATGGAAACCGTGTTTGAGGTTGAGGCAGATTAAATTCCATTTACTTTATTGATGTGTAATTGATAGGAGTGCTAGTGATCATGAATTGATTTAATTAGATTAATATTATCTCCAAGACAAACATACGTTTGTGACAGTTAAAACATGTCAGTACTCGATAGTTGAAGAATGATAGTATTGTTTTTCACATGTTAAAACATGTTTACTACACCATTTACTACGCTCTCAAGTATTTTTCCTTCTATTTTACTATAAGGTTGAATAATAGAAGAGAAAAACAATTTTGTAATTAAGATTTAAGATGATATGGAGTTTGGCTTTGTCTATGAAAAAGACAGAGAAATGGAAACACGTAATATATTTTTTTCTCCACCAAATGGCAGAGCGTCATACGCCAGTTGACCAGAACCCTACAACCACAAACACCCACGAAATTACTTAAACTGAAACTATATTGACTATTGAATCAACACACACACACACATCCGGTTCAATCCATTGTACAAAAACTTAAGTTTCCATTTTATTTAAAATTCTACCACCGCATTAACTCAATAACCAATGTCAAACCCTTCATAAAAATTATTTAAGTATCATTCGACACTATTTTCAAGAGAGAACATTTTCAAAACATCTCTTGAAAACACTTTCAGAACGTGCTTATTATGTTTGTTTTTAGCTTTGTAAATATTAAAGAGATAGGGAGAGTCTTTCACGAGATAAATTATACTTTCTTCGTCTTGTTTGATTTGACTCATTTTTTTTAAGCACGATTATTTAAATATTTTTAATGTTTAAAATTGTAGAACCCATTCATTTAAGGTTTTCCAATTAAATATAAATTTTCATTTTATATTTGGTTATAAATTTATTCTTAAAAAATAAGGGATGAAAAAGGTACTCCCTCCGTCAACTTTAATATGACACATACTTTTTCGGTACGGAAATTAAGAAATTGGTATTTTTGTGTGTAAAATGGTGTAGTCACTTTTGTTGACCAAATTTTTAAGGCAAATATATTTTCATTTTGGGAATGTGCCATATTAAAAATGACAACCCATTTAGGCAAGTGTACCATACTAAAGATGACAGAGGGAGTAATTTTCTTCTTTTGTATATCACATCCACATGCTTTTATAAGTTAAAAAAGAGTTAAAAAAATCTATCACACCAAATTTACCTGATAATATTATCTACAATTAGAACGAAAACAAGTGTGGAAAAGGTTATTTTCCTTGGGAGAGAACACACTCTTATGGAAACGAATCTAAGTCAAATAGACAGGAGGGAACGGTATTTTTCCAGAAAAAGATCAAATCTTTGGTTTGGATATTTTATTTGGAGTTGCGATTTATGATCAGTTATGTGAAAGCAAAACAGTAAACATGAAGAAGAGGGTACAAAAACAGAGAATCACTAATTAACCCAAGTCGTTGAGAAATTCAATCTTTGTTGATCTTCTGCTTTATGGTGGACCTCTTTACGTGCAACTCGGTACCCTTTTACTCTTTCAACACAATCTCAAATCCCAATCTCACCTCATTACAGATTACACTCATCATTTCATGCAAATTCTAGTCTTGCTCTTGCACCAGTCTTCGTGCTGTCATGAACAAGCATCAAGTCTTGCTGCTCTCCTCCTAGCTAGGTCAGTTCATTTCTTCTTCTTCTTCTTCTTCTTCTTCTTCTTCTTCTACTTCAGCTGCAATAGCGTTGACTTATATGTATGGTCTTTCTCAACCAAACACTGATTCTGCCTCTTGTATTTCCGGTTTTCGTCATAAATATCTGTTCTGTGTAGTTCTAGATTATGATAGAATCTTGATAGATGAGAACTCTTGATAATTTGTTGTGATTTCACTATTTCTTAATGAATTTTTGAGCTAATTGCCCCAAATACTTGGCCTTGCAATGACTTAGAAAGTGAGGTTGGATGCTATGTTGTTAAAGTTTATATCTTTTCTGTATTCTGTACTGACCTGACCCTTTTGTGAACTGATAATTAGACTTATTTTAATTGTTTTAGCGATGACTTTGGATATAGGTGCTTTAGGCTTAGCAAATGAGATAGCTGAACCCTTTTCATGTAGAGCTTTCAATTGTGTGGGCTTAACTGGACTACTCACTGATTGATTGGTGAAGAATGGTGATGGACGTAGTGATCAATTCGTCTATTAGTCCGTTGGTGGAAGCCGCCTCTCAGATCATTGAGGCTATCATTGAGATGGTAGTTGCGTCTGAAAACGTCCTCGTTGGCAAGAAAAGTTTTGTCAAACTCTCGTCTTACTTGAATGGGCTCGTTCCTCTCTTGCGAGAGTTGAATAGGGGACACATTGCTGCTTCTGAAGGGGTAGACAACTTCCTTGAGATTCTCAACCATCAGGTGACCGAGGGGAAGAAACTGATCAGGGACTGTAGTGAAAGAAACAGATTCTATCTCTTGGTGAATTCGCGGTCAATTGCTAAGCACATTGAAGCAATCACGAAAGAGATTATCCGTGCAATTAACTGCATCCCTTTTGCATCTCTAGATATCTCATTAAGGATCAGGGATGATGTTGAGCAGCTCATTGGCAACATGCAGAATGCTGAGTTCAGAGCTGCAATCGCGGAGGAAGATATCTTGGAGAAGATAGAGTCGGGCATACAGGAAAGGAATGTTGATCGGAGCTATGCTAATGATTTGTTGGTCTCAATTGCAAAGGCTGTCGGGGTTTCAACTGATCGTTCAGCACTAAAGCAGGAATTGGATGAATTCAAGAGTGAAATAGAGAATCTGTTTTCGAGGAAAGACAAGGCTGAAGCAATACAGATGGATCAAATAATTGCTTTGCTAGAGAGAGCAGACGTAGCATCATCTCCTGATGATAAAGAAAAGAAATACCTAAATAAGAGAAAATCTTTAGGAGTGCAGCCATTAGAGCCCCTCATGTCATTTATTTGCCCAATAACAAGAGAGGTTATGAGCGATCCAGTGGAGACTCCTTCTGGGCATACTTTTGAGAGGGGTGCCATTGAGAAGTGGTTGTCAGAGGCGGAGGAGCCATCATGTCCCATTACCTCGAAACCATTAGAAATTTCAATGCTTCGGCCAAATAAAACCCTGAGGCAGTCTATTGAAGAATGGAGGGACCGAAATAACATGATCATGGTGGCTTCTCTCAAGTCCAAACTTACCTCGGAAAATGAGGAAGAGGTGATTCATTGCCTGGAACAGGTGAAGGATCTTTGCGAGCAGAGAGAAATCCACAAAGAATGGTTGATCTTGGAGAATTACATTCAAACACTTGTCAAGCTTCTTGGTATCAAAAATCGGGATATCAGGAATCAAGCTCTTCTTATCCTTTGCTTGCTGGTAAAGGACAATGATGACGCTAAGGTACTTATCTATCTTACACCTGTTTACATCATATACTCTATATGACAGATGAGCTATTGGACTGACAGCTTAGTATGTACAATTGTGATGCATTTTTCAGGAAAGGATTGCCACAGTTGAGAATGCTATTGAACACATTGTTCAGTTTCTTGGGCGACGCATTGGGGAAAGAAAATCAGCCGTCACATTATTACTGGAATTATCAAAATGTGAAGCAGTGCGTGATAGCATCGGAAAGGTCCAGGGTTGCATACTTCTTCTGGTAACAATGTTGAGCAATACAGACAATCAAGCCGCCAGAGATGCGAAGAATGTCTTAGACAACCTTTCATACTCTGATGACAATGTTATCCTCATGGCGAGGAATAACTGCTTTACATATCTTTTGGAACGTCTTTCTTCAGGTATGTTTCTTGATCTATCCTTTTCTAGCTTTCCAGTATGCTAGATTTTATAATAAGCTGTAGAGTCTGAGGAAGACATCAAGTTAGACCAGTAGGTTATTTCGGAGAATGATATGTGGCTAGTTGTTCTTGACAGGTTCTGATCAGGTTAAGATGAGAATGGCGAAAACATTGGGAGAGATGGAATTGACTGATCACAAAAAAGCAGACCTCGTTGAATGCGGTGTACTAGATTTGCTTCTTGTCTTAGTTCCCCATGATGATGTCGGAATGAAAATAGTAGCAGTCCAAGCCCTCCTTAATGTTTCGAGTTTGGAAAAGAATGGGCAGGAGATAATAAAGAAAGGTGCAGTCCGTCCGTTGCTGGACATTCTATACCGCCAAACATCATCACAGAGGTTGCGTGAGCTAGTGGCAGCTATTATCGTAAGCCTTGCTCTATCGACCATAGCTAAAGAAGGTTGTGAATCAGAGCCAGTTTTCATGTTGGAAACTGGTGATGATATTTCCGAACTGTTTTCCTTCAGTACTATGACCGCCCCTGCTCTACAGCAACAGATTTTCCGGGCATTTCATGCAATGTGTCGATCTCCATCTGCTGATACAGTCAAGTCAAAACTAAGAGAGGTAAAAACATTACAACTTGGTTACATTAACCATTTGTGCAGTTCCTAGACTTGAATAGGCTTAAATTGTTTAGAAGAGAATGGATAATCAACTATTAATAGGATTTCCTTTCTGTTTGATGCGTCGTACATTTTACAAATGCGTTTATATCTGCTTTTAGAAAATGACAGATGATAAGACTTTATGCCAATTTGTTTAACTTTGCGAATAACTTTTTACCATGTCTTAGCTGATCCATGATTAGTCCAAACAGTGATCTCCATGTATAGTTTCTGATACAGTATGTCTGGTTTCTGCAGACTGGGAAGAGATAGAAATGGAAGTTTATTATGGATAGTTTTTACAGTTTCCAACTTCATATTTTGTATTAACTATTGATGCTGAGTTTTGCCTGATTGATCTGCCTTGGCAGTGCTCAGCTGTGCAAACCTTGTTTCGACTATGCGAGGTGGATGATGGCGTATCCTTACGCGCAAATGCTGTGAAGCTATTGGATTGCTTGATCGAAGATGCTGATGGAGACGCAGTTTTGGAGCATGTGACACAGAATTCAATTGAATCACTGCTCAAGATTCTCAAGACTTCAAGCAATGAGGAAGAGACTGCCTCTGCACTGGGCACAATCGTTAGCCTCCCTGAGTCTACTCAAATCTCAGAGTGGCTGTTGGAATCACGTAATCTCCAAGCAATATTTGGTTTTCTTCCCGACGGTAGAACCCAAAAACCCCAGCTTGTAGAGAACGCGGTGGGAGCCATATGCCGTCTAACAACTCAAACAAGTCTGCCGTTACAGAAGAAAGTAGGTGAAGCGGGTGCCATCCCCTTGTTGGTACGGTTGCTAGACGCGGGAACCAACTTGACAGTAAAACGAGCAGCCACTTGTCTTGCTCGTCTCTCACAGAGCTCCCCTGGGCTAACTCGACACATCTCAAGACGCCAAAGCCTTTGGTGCTTCTCTGCGTTACCAGAGGTGGCTTGCCCCGTTCACCGCGGACTCTGTGGAGTCGAGTCTTCATTTTGCCTAGTAGAAGCTAGCGCAGTCGAACCACTCAGCCGTGCTCTCAGAAGTCAAGATACCGGAGTGTGTGAGGCTGCTCTAGACGCTCTCTTAACCCTGATCGACAATGAAATGCTGCAAAGCGGTTGCAAGGTGCTAGCCGAAGCCAATGCCATGCCTGCTATGATCAAGCTGATCAGCAGCCCTTGTGCAAGTCTGCAGGAAAAAGTAATGAATTGTTTGGAGAGGATTTTTCGGTTAGTTGAATATAAGCAAAAATATGGAGGTTCAGCTCATATGCCATTGGTGGATTTGACTCAAAGGGGAAACAGCAGGCTGAGATCTTTAGCGGCTAGAATACTTGCTCAGCTGAATGTGCTCCATGATCAGTCTTCTTATTTCTGAGTAGAAATATAAGCATTCTTTCTCATACAACTTCAGATGGTAATCACTTTTTTATGTGGGTTTATAGTTATTCAAAACCACTGCTGATTGGCCATTGCTGAACAGAACACACATCTTTCTTGTTTATACACTAAAATTCTTTTGTACTAATATTTAGTTCATAACATATTGTGATCAGTATTGTATATGTAACTTTTGTCAGTTGGAATCAAATTTTATCCATCCATCCAGTGGCATTCATATTTTATATTTCAAACTACAAAGAAAGAAAGTCAAGATGAGATTCTTTACAGTTGCAAAAAATATGAATAATGATAAAATAATCAAATAACATTACAGAAATAGGCTTCTTTTTCTATATCCACAAAGAAGAAGAGGAGCTCATAATCATGATCTGCAATTCCTGAAAATCTAGGATCATAACATCTTGAGTTTTGGGGTGAATCTTCCTCTTCTTCTTCTCCACCTTCCCACATACTTAAGAAGTTCATCTATAAGAATGACGGGCATGGAGAGCAGCAGGACGAGGAGCCATTCGCTGAAGCTCAAAGGGACCACGCCAAACACATTCGCCATGAAAGGAACGTAGAGAACGAAGCAGTGCAGAGCGAGGGAGACGGACATGGCCACCAGCAGCCACGGATTCGTCCACGGAGGCATCCGCACAAGGCTGTTGTCTTCCGACAGTGCATTCAGAGAGTTCAGCATCTCAATGGCAACCAGCACAGATAGTGACAGAGTCATCGCCTTAACCTTCCCCACGGAGAAGTAATCACAGGGATCCGAGAATGAGATGACGCCACCGCCACTCACTGTGAATGGAGACGCGGTGAAGTTGGTCCATGTTGAGCACTCTCCCCAGCTGCGCAGCTGAGCTAACTCAACCAGCGTGTGCCCATCCACGACTAGGTCTATGCCTAGAAACGAAGCACGTGTGTACCACATGATGAAAACTCCAACTGTTGCAATGCCAACATATGACCCTATTACCTGCCATGCCAACAATCAACATGTAAGGAAGTGGTACTTAAATGAAAGAGCGAAGATGAGCAAACTGACCATGTAACGGAATAGGATCCACTTGTCAATGAGAGCTTCACTGCTCTTCCTCGGTGGTTTCTGCATGATATCAACATCAGCAGGGTTGAAACCCAGGGCCGTTGCAGGCGGACCATCCGTCACCAGATTCACCCACAGAAGCTGCACTGGTATCATACATTCTGGTACTCCCAGAGCAGCAGCCAAGAATATGGATATAACCTCCCCTACATTAGACGAGATCATATACCTGATAATCAACCCAACTTCGATCCATTAGTAATAGATATATGAGATTTTGGCGAGTTAGCCTTTTCTTTAGACAACCTTGTCTTGTAACAAAACAAAGCAAACCATACCTGATGAAGGCTTTCATGTTATTGTAGATTGAACGGCCTTCTGCGACTGCTGACACGATTGTGCTGAAATTGTCATCAGCTAACACCATATCTGATGCTTCTTTCGCTACCTAAGAAATTGGCAATATACTTCTTGTTTGTTAATTGACTTCAATGATCACAACTCCAACTATTTAATAAGCAACACATTTCCTAGACTAATGGAATATATCTCTTACCTCAGTACCAGTGATTCCCATAGCTATTCCAATATCAGCAAGTTTTAAGGCAGGTGCATCATTCACTCCATCACCCGTCATTGCAACAATTTCCCCCATTTCTTTAAGCATCCTCACAATATCTTGCTTATGCCTAGGTTCCGCTCGAGAAAAAACCTTGCCCCCAGGCTTCGACAATATATCAATTTGTTGCGTGGGAGAAAGTGCCATAAACTCTTTACCGGTGAAACTTCTTCCTTGGAGATCCTCACCTTCAGAAAACAACCGAATTTCCTTGCAGATGGCCTCGGCTGTGGACTTGTTGTCTCCGGTTATCACCATGACCTTGATTCCTGCTCCTCTGCAATCCTCAATTGCTTTGTCAACTTCCTCTCGAGGAGGGTCCTGTGATTCGTATAGATTATCATAACTGATAGCACATACTTGTCTTTAATAAATTGATTACATATCACGACAAGATAAGAGAAGACACACTCACCCTTATACCAACTACTCCTACGAAAATTAAGCTACTTTCTATCGAGGAATAGCACGAGGGGTCGAGCAACTTCTTGTGTGCTGGATGATTCTCAGTGTAGTAGTCTGAGAACTCTCCGAGATCGTCTTTATACGCCAACCCTAAGCACCTCAAACCCTTTGATGTCATATCCAAGAGCCTTACTAACAACATTTGCCTACAATTTTCATCCATGGGGAATGTTGAACCATCAGCAAGTTGCACATATGAAGTACGCTCCAGCAAGCTCTCAACGGCACCCTACATGAGTAGCACACATAGAAGAAAATAACAAATCAAGTACTGCACATCAAGAGAGTCTTCCAACTATATGTGAATGTGCATGTAAACAACCATAATCAGAAATGGGTGATCTATTTCCTATTGAAAAATGGCTATTGCACCTTGACAAGAAGTCGATTGCTACCATTTGTCTTGCGGACAAGAACACTCATAGATTTACGGATACGATCAAACTCCAACGTTGCAACTCTTTTTGATCTTTTTGCCCACCACTCACAACATGCTGAAGTTAAATCAAATGTTAGAAATGACATACACAGAGCAGAATGGCAACAATGATTGAGATAAATGATTGCTCACCTAATTTAACCGTGTTGCGATCAATCAAAAGATTGGACAGAAGCTTCGAATAACGAATCTTGTCCTTGACTTCGCTATCAGGAACTCCCATCTTCTCAACCAAAACCTTAAGAGCAGCTTCTGTGGGCAGCCCCGTTGCTCTAAACAAACGACCATCGCAAAATACTCCAGCATCATTACAAACAGCACAAATCTCAGCCACTGCTTGCAAATTGGCATCCATATTGTAACAGTTCCAATCCACTATCCCTCCATCCTTGGGGTCATAAGTTGTGCCTTCAACATTGAGAATTCTACAAGCTGTAGTCTTACCTCCCAAAGTGAAGAACTCTGTCACTGCCATCTGATTCGTGGTCAAGGTCCCCGTTTTGTCCGAACAAATAACAGATGTACAGCCTAGTGTCTCCACGCTAGGAAGCTTGCGCACTATAGCATTCTTTTGAGCCATTTTCCGGGTACCCAAGGCTAAGCACGTCGTGATCACAGCAGGGAGGCCCTCAGGGATTGCAGCAACTGCGAGGGCGATGGCTATCTTGAAATAGTAAGTGCATTTATCGAAAGAGAATTTGAAATTTGAAGGCCATCCATCCACAACCTCCCACGAGAGAAAATACTTGTAGTTGATAAGCCACACAATGAGGCAAATGAGGCCAATTGCAGAAGTAAGCCTATTACCAAACTCATCAAGCTTCTTCTTCAAAGGAGTATCACTCTCCTCCAATGAAGCCTCGTGTATCTGAGCTTGTATCTGTCCGATCTCAGTCTGCATCCCGGTGTTGACAACTATGCAAGTGCAGCTACCATTAACAACTGTTGTTCCAGCAAAAACCATGTTCTCTTTCGACTGCAGCTCACAATCATCCAAGAACACGGGATTGGTCCCTTTCAGCACTGGCATTGCCTCCCCGGTCAGAGAACTCTGCTCGACTCTCAGGGTCGAGGTTTTCAGCACTGCCACCCTCATATCAGCCGGCACTTTATCCCCTACACGCAGCTCCACAATATCACCAGGAACTAGCTCGCGTGCAGGCAAATCCGGCACCAAATATCCATCTCTCAACACCTTCCCGGAGTCGCATTGCATCTCCTTCAACGCTTCAAGGGCCTTCTCAGCATTACCTTCTTGCCAAACACCGACTATTGCATTAAGGACTAGTATCAAGACTATGACAAAGGGTTCAACATACGCCTCAAACCCCGACCCCTCATCATCACCCCCTTGCAAGAAAGCCAGAACAAATGAAATGAAAGCAGCTAATAGAAGGATTTTGACAAGCATATCATCAAATTGCTCCAAAACAAGTCTCCATAGGGGCTTCCCCTTCTCTTTCTGGAGTTCATTCCATCCAGACCTCTCTCTCCTCTTCTCAGCCTCATACGTGCTCAACCCTTTGTCTAGCTTCACTCTGTACTCCTTCAAACACTGTTCCACAGTCCATGACCATGCCTTAAATGGTTTTTCATCAATTCTTTCTTCCATTTGCTCACGAAATCTCTGTAGAAGATACACCTCTCAAAGTTCCTACACAAGGATAAACCAAATTACAACAAGCAGCTGCACAAAAATGAAATTTACAAATAATAAACCATAAATGGCACATAAATGTATTCTTAATTTGGAAGAGAAATGGACCAGAAAGACAGCTATGTCAACACTTGGCTCGTGGAAGAGAAGGGGAGACACAATAATTCAACTTGATTACCGATTCAATTTCCACAAACTAAAAGCAATCAATTTCCCTACCAACTCAAAAATTATTTATTACAACTCCAACAAACTCCAAAGCAAAATAAGATATGAGAAATCACAGCAATTCTCGGCACTGCTAACCTCAAGAAAACCAACGTATGATCTAGCAAAATGTATGCTATTTAACTAGATGTTTCGACCCATGACAAGAAATAAAAAACAAATCTTTCACAAATATGAGGAGACAAGTCCACAAATACCTTAAAACGAAGAAAAGTCCATGGCTTTAACACCAAGCAACGAGGAATCGCTCCTTTCAAATATATAATTAAAAGAAGTTGTGGAATTGCTGGTGGAAATTTCAGTCAAATATGCTGTTTGCTTGAGGGAGTGGAACAAGCTTTCAGAGAGTGGTTGCATTTGCGTGGGGATAAAAGTAGTTACGCCTCACTGGAATTTCTGTAGCAATTTCTTCTTTTTGGAATTGCTTTTTTCAGTTTTTGACAGAGTATATATTTCGAATTAAAAAAGCGGGATATAAGTCCATCAAACTTCGCGAGTCTTCTGCAAACAAAAGGGCGCGGGATTAATCTTGATTTGGGAACAAACAAAGTGAAGTTTCATCGTATTTGCGTTCGGTTGACTTTGTGCTTTATGAAGACGTGAATGCTTCTAACATCAGAATCTTAGTCTGTAATAATGAATTAAAAAAACAGACTGCAGAAAAATCTTTCCTTAATCCATTAAGAAATACTATAGCAATACAAATTCTATATTAGTTTGATTACTTTCAAACTACTAACGTTGATATAAAAATAAATATGAGAAAAATGAAGAAATGTTGTGTAATTACCAGTTGTTCAAGAAGTTAGCTAGCTGCCTTGTTGTTCATTCGCTTTCTTTGACTTTAGATTTTAAATATCACTAAATTGTTTTTCTTTTAAATTTCTTCCAACTTATAATTTATAAATTCGTGTTTGGTTACATAAATTTTTCTAAACATATACAGTATTAATTAATAATGATTTCGGATTACCCTCACTAGGATAACGACACGACCCCAACAACCACATAATATCATACAAATAAAATTTATATGACCACACGACGGGGATATCATATATAAGATCGAGTAACATTTAATTTTGGAAGGAAATCAGGCCTTCTTCACTGTTTGGGCCAAACAAAATATTGTTTTGTACTACTATCTTTTGTATTTTTGGGCCAAGAAATTATTTGCGCTTACTCAAAAATATTTTGGAAGGGTTTATTGGAGAAGTAGTAGTGCTTGTAAATAATGTACTAGTAAAAGTGATTTTGAGGGCGACATATAGTGAGAATTTTCTTTTCGTTTTTAAAGTAAACTTACACCTTTATGTACTTTAAAATATTTAAGGATTTCTGAATTGATGTTGTCAAAGTCCATAACTCCACATTTAATACTACTAATAGTATAAGCTTTGTTGGTAAACAAAACGAAAGTTCGAGGAAACTTCCTTATGATAAATCCTCCACTCTTGCCTAAAAGTAAAAGTAAGTATTTCCCCTTTGAATATAAAATTTTGGGGGAAGGTATCTTAACACAAAATTTCACTTCAACAAAAAAAGAAGTCCGTGATGAAAAGATCGAGACGTTTTGTATTAAAACATAATAATACTAACAAACGGGCGTTTAAAATCAACAAAAGGCCCAATGAAATAATTTGGTTCCAAGGCAACCCATAACTAGCAAACGGGCCTAGCCTTATTTCGAGTGGTCCCCACCCCAATCAATTTGAAAATCTAGGGTTCTTAGTCCCTCTCACAATAAAATAAATAACCATATTATATGATATTCATATTGATTCCGATAAATGCTCGTCTCCAACTCTCAGTCACTCCTTTTCTTCATACTTTAATCAACGTCGCTTCTCGAAGCTACGTGCCCTGCCCTTTGTTCTTCATTCAATTTACAAGGTGGCGTTTTTGAAAAATTATACATATCATAATTTTTATGATTACTGCTTCTCGCGGTATCAATTGATGCATTAAGTTATTGTTTCAGCTTTACTTCTGCAAGTTAGGATTTTTCTGCGAGGGGCGAAGATGAGGCCCATTTTTTGCGGGAACTTTGAGTACGAAACTCGGCAATCCGACTTGGAGCGGTTGTTCGCCAAGTATGGAAGAGTTGAACGCGTCGACATGAAATCTGGTATATATCTTTTCGGAAGATTTCAATCTGTGAACATCCATTTCGTTTTTGTTTCGCGAGTTCATTTTTCTCCTGGGATTTTGTTGGATTATTCATACTCTATTAAAGTCTACGTTTTTCATCAGTTGTTGCAATATCAATATAAGACTGTTGTGAAGTGCCAATATTTCATATATTTGGTACTTTTGTGTATGCTTTGTCACTGTAATTATTGGTGTATGGAGTTCCCAGTAAGTAACCCTATGTTTGTCCAAAGAGCTCTCTGAATGCTGTTAATTGTAAAAATCCTTCTATTGTTATTCCGGGAGTGGGGATTGTTTATGGTATCAACGCTTTAATCATTACATTCGTTCAATGAGGTGTGCTTTTTCTGCTTGTGGCTGTTGAGTTAGCTTTACCTGATTTACTTCAGGTAACGAATATGTGTCGAATGTGGTGGATTTGGTTTAGATGGGAGGCATGCCACTTACATGCGGTTGACCTTAGCTGCATCATGTAGAGCATGCATATCCATTTTGTAAATATTGCAGGGAAAATGGAAAAATCAGGAAATATGGTTACTTATACGAGAAGGTCTCGATATTTAAGTGTTTGTTTTGACGCAGGAACATCTTCATTCAAAGGAACCATCCATCTCCTCTGCAATAAAAACCTGGCTGCCTCGTTCCTACCTGCTCTCCTAGTTGCAGATGGGAACAGCTCCACATATCTTTCTCCCAACCATCTCACTCATTTCTTCAATGCCTAGCATTGCTATCCCACCCAAATGGTAAGGGTGGGGATGAATTCAGTATGCCATGCTTGAGTTGCCACAATAATGATAAGGGATTCTAGGTGTCAGTTCACCATGCCATGCCTACCGTCATCACTAATGTTAAGGCGACCAATCATGCCATGTCTTCTGATATTGCTGAAGCATGCTTAGCAATGACTACTCAACCATCTCCATGATCTTTGTTTGCCTCCACTATTCATCTTTCTTTAGTTCAACATGCAAGGCCTCTACATCCTTGCTTTCCTCAGAACCTTCGCATGTTTGCAGGTGTTGTACTTTATTCAGATCTCCACAGGAAAAAATAATATCCTGCCTCAGTGATGCAGCTCTCTGTAGCAAGGTTGTACTCAGTGAATGAATTTCCCTTGTCTCTGCTTCTCATATAAGTCTTTTCACTTTCAGGATTTGCTTTTGTTTACTTTGAGGATGAACGTGATGCTGAAGACGCCATCCACAATCTCGATAATATACCATTTGGGTACGACAGACGTAGGTTGTCGGTTGAATGGGCGAAGGTATGTTTCCGTATTTGTAGTCCTGATATAATATAGCATTCTTTTTCTTTGATAATGTAGTTGAATTTGTTTGTGTTGTTTCATCTTGGCAGGGTGAACGTGGTAGGCATCGTGATGGGAGGGCCGCAAATCAGAGGCCAACTAAGACCCTATTCGTGATCAACTTTGATCCTGTGCGTACCAAAGTCCATGACATAGAAAGACATTTCGAGCCCTATGGGAAGATTCTCAATGTCCGCATTCGAAGGAACTTTGCATTTGTTCAATTTGAGACTCAGGAGGATGCAACTAAAGCTTTGGAGTGCACCCACATGAGGTAAGGAGCTTCGACAATTCTTCTCCGTTCTGTTTCTGTACTAGATAAGTTTATTTATCTAAATTTGCAGCAAGGTACTGGATAGAGTTGTTTCTGTTGAGTATGCCCTGAGGGATGATGATGAGAGGGGTGGAATGCACGAGAGCCCTAGAAGAAACTACGGAAGGCGTGGAGACAGTCCTTATCGGAGGTCTCCAAGTCCAGGATTTCGACGGAGCCGTCCAAGTCCCGACTATGGGCGTGGCAGAAGCCCTGTTTATGATAGGTACAATGGGCCGTCATACAACAGGGATAGGAGTCCCGATTATGGCAGATTCCGAAGGTAGAGAATATATAACATATATGAATGATTGAATTAAAAATACATGAAGAAAATATTGTCTGAAATTATTTATCTAAATGCCCTTGTCTTACCATCTTTAGTAGGTCGCCTGTTCGAAGATGAAGAAGCTGGTGGCGAGTGTGTAAATGAGCTGAGCGTTTAGGGAAATGAAGCATATAAGCTTTTGTATCTTGAATTGAATTGGATGATCGCTTGCTTTGTGTTGGCTGCCTTATTTTCTGTAATTGCTTGGTTTTATCTACGGAGCTTCTGTTTTTCTTTCTTGCAATTTTATCATGAATTCTGCTCTTACACTTGTTGACCTCGACTTCACTCTTTATACCACACGTACATTACTGGATTGAATAACTTTTGAGTACACTCTTAACAAACAAAATTTGTATATTTTTTAATTTTCAAAGTTGTCAAATTCTTGGAATTTATATTGAGCTCCTACTAAGTTGTTGACACTGAAGATTGAATTGTTGAAGTTGGGAGGATGAGGAGAGTTTGAAATTTTTGAGAAGAAAAAAAAAAGTGAAAATTAAAGTAATGTAGAACTTGAATTCTTTGTCTAAAAGTATACGCGGTGGTGGTTTGATCATATTCCTCAAGTGAATTTATTGTTAAGTTGATGGTAAAATAATCATGTATAGAAGCAATAGAGTCCATTTCAACAAATTTTTCTGAATACAATTAAGAATATGTAAAATTCTGGTCTTACACTAAATTTATGAAGGACCATTTAATAAGTTTGAGATAAGATGGGTGTTTTTATTAAAATAGGACATTCTTCATTGGAGAGTGCTTCCTTTCATAAACATTACAGAAGTCGTTAGTTTTAGTGAGCGATTGCAAAATTGTTGGAAAAGCATATTATCGCAGTTAGTAATTTAGAATGATATGATATGATATGATCCAATAATATTGGTTAGCTCCTCATATATCCCCCCTTCATTGCAAACATAAACAAAGTAATGGAGCATATAATAGATACATGATTATGAAGAGGAGGGTTTTTGGGTGTGGGAGTGCAGCTCCGCTTGAATGGCCTTATCAAGCCAAGTGTGAGCATCCTCCATCATCCCAGGGCTCAGTCTCACCATCAAAATGCAAAATTCCATCTGATTGAGCGCCCCATCGCCGTCGAGATCGCCTTCCTGCACCATCGCCTCCGCCTCATCTCCGCTCATCCCTTCCATCCCTAAAAGCGCGCAATTCTTCCGCAGGCTCGCCGCCGTGATCAGCCCCTTGCTCGGATCCGCCAGCAGCCGGAATCCGCCGCACAGCTCCGCCACGAAGCTCTCGCCGTCCAGCTTCTCCACCATCACCGGCAACAAGTCCTCATACTCCGAATTTTGCTCCATCTTCATAGGATCCGAAGCAGCAGCCATCGCTAATTTAATCGAATTTTGTCGAATTAGTTATTTTTTCAGTATGAAGGGCGAGAAATTTGTGACGACCTTTGGCCTTTTATATACAAGAGAAGTAGTGGTTTAATAATTAATACGCAACCATCCCAACCGTTCATTTCAGCTCTATTCGATCACAGAATATTTAAAAAAAAAAGTTTTGATGGCTGCCTTGAGTTGTCAAGTCTTCACACGGACTTTATGCTACAATTTTGGAGGCTTAATTGGTATTAAATTTTATTTGGTATAGTTCCAAAATGAGGGATTTTTCGAGGAAGGTGCTATTCGTGTTGGAGTGTGGTTGCTGTAGTGTGACGTTTGTATCATGATTTGTGACTCGTGAGGAATTGCTTCCTTGTTTTGTATGGTTAGTTTATGTATCTTCCAAGAAGCTTCTTTTCTCTCTCTCTCAATAATAGTTGGGACCATGTAGTGTAGGGGGATGGGGCATTACACTATTATTTGTCTTCTGTTTTTACCCAACTAGTTTTACGCACTATGGTATATGACCGACGTGCTAGTCATGTCATTTCATTTACTATATTTCATTCATTTATAATTGTTCGATTTGGTTGGTAAAAGTGAGAGTAATCAAAGTGAATAACGAATTTTCCTTTTTGGTTCGCAAATGAACAAATTCGGTGAATATATATTAAACTAATCAAGTTGTTGTTCCAATCTTTGGATTTATGTATTGATTTCATACACTTTTATTGCATTTCATACAGTGATCACCGACTTCTGGAAATGTTTGAAAAAATATCTCTTTATTTTTCTTCCGGCCTGCAGATAAGTCGCACTAAAATATTTAAGAAAATTATTGTTTATGCCTACTTTTATAAAAAACATCCATCCCATGCCCACTTTTATAAGTAACATTCCAAATATACCCAAAGTACAAAAAGTAATATAAATTAATATGGATTTGCATTTTTTTCGGTGTAAAGTCTTACACTTTTCTTACATGTGTAAGAAAATGTGTAAGAAAAATTGATTTGTTACTTTGA
>JAYJMF010000030.1:4835365-4848046 GCA_036873715.1 Salvia sclarea
AAAGAAGGAAAAATTTAAAGGGTGAATGTTCTCTTTTCCCTCATTTTTCCATGATAATTTTTCCATCAAAGAGAACGGAGTCTAATTAGATATATTTATTTGGATGATTGTAGCATGTCGGCTGCCATTTCAGCGATGAGGATAGTAGAGGAGCTAGGGAACGAAGACCTTCACTCAAAGTTGAGTTTTGGCAATGGAAGGATAGAGAGATGTTAAGGGAAATGTTGAAAGAATAGGGATTCACCGCCAATAATCTTCTTCTTGTATACTATATTTCTCTAGACTCTAGAACAATACACATTGGAAATGTAAAAATTAATAGATATTTGTACATTTAATAAAGTGAGTGAAATATAAAATACGTCGACTTAATATGCGTCTATTAGAGCAGTTAGTTTTACCGTACATTTTGCCGGTTAAATGGAAAAATTAATGTCACAAATCTAAGGTTGCGTTCTCTTCGATGGAAAATTATCATGTGAAAAAGAGGAATAATAAAACATTTTGTCTTTAAATTTTCTCTTCTTTTCCATCTCCTTAGAAAGAAAAAGAATTTTACTCTTTCTTCCTCCTCTTTTTCATTCCAATGGAAGGATAATATTTTCATTCCTTGCAAGTGGGATAATATTATCCTTCCATTTGAGTGAAAAAGAGGATGAAGAAAGAGTAAAACTCCTTTTTTTAGAGAAGGAGATGGAAAAGAAGAAAAAATTTAAAGGACAAATATTCTCTTTTCCCTCATTTTCCCATGATTAAAGAGAACGGAGCCTCAGTGAAAAATATACTATATGTCTTGGCGTTTTGACTTTTGAAGAATAGCTAGATTTATAGGTGCGCACGACATGTGGATGATCGTTGACTAGAGCTGGACATATGAATAAAAAAGTTACGTATAACCTAAAATATTTTGATCAAATTCAAGTAGGCGTGTCTCAGACTGCATCTCCGAAACTTGAGAGAAACACAAATTTGGAGGTTGAGAGATGGCAGCTTATGCAGCTCTAGTGACTCTTATTAATCTTATGGAGGATATGCAGAATCATCCTCGCCTTTCCACTTCTCTTGACAGCAAACAGATCGAAACTCTCGGTGAAAATGTTCATTTCTTGCTAAACCTTATTGAGACTTACACTTCTTATGGAGGCAGCAAAGAAGCCCAAGATTTGGAGAGCCAAATCACATCTGCAGCTCAAGAGGCTGAAGATGTGATTGAATCCCACATCGTCCGTCAAATTCTCGCTGAGTCAAAAGATGACAAGACCTGCTTGGAGAAAGTGATCGAGCAGATGGACTCCATCAAGAAGAAGTTGATCAATATTGGAATCAAAGCTGGAAGCAGAGACGAACCAATGCTTGCTACTTCATCCAGACCTCGCATGACCTCTCGGGAGACAAGTATGGTGGGATTTGAGGAGGAAATGACTAAACTCTTGGATCTGCTCACCGAAGAACAACTCAATCATCACTTCATCTCGATTGTCGGCATGTACGGGGCTGGTAAGACTACACTAACTGCTAATGCTTTCAAGAATCCACTCATTCAGCAACGCTTTCGCTTTCCTAGATGGGTTCTGGTATCTCAAGATAAAAGTGTGAGAGATATTCTGTTAGAACTTCTTTATTATGAAAAATCGAGAACTGAAACTGATAATGAACTGGGAGAGAAGTTGTACAAAGATCTTTCATGTGAAAAATATCTTATCGTGTTAGAGGATATGTGGAGCATAGATGCTTGGGATGAAATTAAAATTTTCTTTCCGGATAATGGTAGTAGAAGTCGAGTTGTTGTAACTACTAGGCTATTAGACATGGGTAGACATGTTAGCTCCTCTTGCATTGTGATGAGCTTTTTAGACAAGGGCGATAGTTGGAAGTTGTTTTGTGAAAAGGCATTTGGAGAAGATGATTGCCCTCCCGAGTTAGAGGAAGTAGGGAAGGAGATTGTTGAACTATGCCAAGGACTTCCACTGTCAATTGTTTTGATTGGAGGCTATCTTAGCAAATCTCCCATGTCGAAGGAACACTGGGACTGGGAGTATATTGCTAATTTCATTAACTCAAATTTATATTGCGGAAGTGATGAACAATGCTTGAGAATATTATATTTGAGTTATAGTCGCTTGTCTGTTCATCTAAAACCATGTTTTCTTTATATGGGAGTTTTTGGGGATGACCAAGAGATTTGTGTTGATAATGTTATCCGACTTTGGGTTGCTGAGGGATTTCTAAAACCGAATAAATTCCAAACCTTGGAAGAGATTGGGGAGAGTTACTTCAACGATCTTGTTGACAGGAATCTCATTTCAGTTCACACATTGGGAGAGAATGGGAAGTTTATATATTGCAAAATCCACCATCTTGTAAGAGAGTTGTGCTTGAAGGAGGCCGAGAAGGAGAAGTTCTATTGCGTGTTGAAGCTGCTTGACA
Organism: Salvia sclarea; assembly: GCA_036873715.1. Classification (NCBI taxonomy): domain Eukaryota; kingdom Viridiplantae; phylum Streptophyta; class Magnoliopsida; order Lamiales; family Lamiaceae; genus Salvia; species Salvia sclarea. Next base: position 4,837,793 of record JAYJMF010000030.1, read on the forward strand.
GAGACACTCCAAGATCCATAAACAGAGAGCGGCGCGTGGCAATTCACGGAGGTGATTTAGATGAAAACTTCAGCGAGAGCAGCCTCGCTCAGGCTATCAAATCAGTGCCGCTGCTGCGTTCCTTCATATGTGCCGACGCACATAGTCTCCCTTTCGACTCAAGATTGTTGAAAATACAGGATACGGTTAGCGATTTTCCTGATGAGATCAATGCCGATTATCTGGACGCCAAATTCCATCAGCAAGTCAACCTGCGGTATCTCAGTCAGAACATCTTTTCCGACGAGTATCCATATTCTTTACTCCACATCCCTCCATCAATATCCTTGCTGTGGAATTTGCAGACGCTGATCCTTTTTGGAACCTTTGAGGGAGTTTCCGTGCCGCTAGAAATATGGGAGATGCCACAACTCAGACATCTGTTTTACTTTGACGTGATTTATCTGCCTCATCCTCCACTAAGCGACCAGCAACGTCGTGTGGTTCTACTGAACTTACAGACACTCAAGAAAGTGGAAAATTTGAGATTGACTGATGAGGTCTGTAAGAGAATCCCAAACATCAAGGTTTTGCATGTCTCGTATGGAGTCTCGAGGATCTCTTGTTCCTACAATTTTGGTCGCCTTCATAAGCTGGAATCATTGACATGCTCTTTTAGTGAGCACACAATCTCACTTGACTTTGTCTCAAGCCTCATATTCCCTTCTTCTCTCAAGGAGCTGTCCTTGACAAGATGCCTTCTGCATCGTGAAGATTTGAGAAAAATTGGTTCCTTGCCATTTCTTGAAGCTCTGGAACTTGGAATTGTGTTGAAAGAGAGAAAGTGGAGCCCTACAGAGGGGGAGTTTCGTCGCCTGAGACGCTTGAAGATATGGCGCTGGGAAGATTTAGTTAATTGGGATGCAGGCAAGCACAACTTCCCAGTTCTGGAGAGGCTTTCTCTTAGAACCCTCGCCAAATTGGACGAGATCCCTTTAGGTATTGGAGAAATACCGACACTCAAACATATTGAATTGGAGCACTGCAGTGTGCCGGCGGCTGTTTCAGCAATGAGAATACTGGTGGAACAAGAGAGTCGTCTTGGTAATCAGAGCCTTCAACTTGAAGTGACGTTCGCACATCAAGAAGATCATCAGAGCTTCCTGGAAACAGTGCAGGAAGAGGGTTTAAACACCAAGAATCTTCGTCTCCATCAATATTTCTACAGGTACCACTACAACTTTTAACTGAAGTTTAATTTTAGATTTTCCATTTCACTCATCTTCGTTTTCCTTCGACTACAAAATGCATTTGCATGTGTTGCTTTTGATTTGATTGTATTTGCATACATCTATTTTATTGCTTATCATGAAGTAATATAATGTTAGCTTTGGCAAGAAGAAGTCGGAGGAAAAGGCCCCAAAGCGGCTCCATCAGACAAAAGGAGAGAAAGGGAAAAGAAAAACAGGTCTCCATCTTAACTTTGAGGTTCTCAAGCTGCAGTTTGGGAAGAAGCTAAAAGATGTTGCAGAAGAGCTTGGTGGTGAGTAAATAAACAACTAACAACTGCTATTGGTGGACTTCTCTTGAAATCAAATATATCTAGTGACATAAATGCAATTTTATTTTTCTTGTTTCATAGTTGGAAGATCAACAATAAAGCGTGCATGCAGAGAGCATGGCATTGAGAGATGGCCAAATAAACTAAACCACAACAAGAATCCCTCTCTCTTTGAAAGAGAAAGAGGTAGCGAAACGCAGCCATCAACGAGTAACCTTCAACCACTGGATAAAATCACAGGAAGTAGTCATCATGTCATTGCCGAGGAGGAGGCAGATCTAGAGAAGGTGATTGTAAAGGTGAAATATGAAGGAGACATTATAAAATTTGAGTTACGTGTGTCGCTAGGATTGGCAACGCTTATTGAAGAAGTGGCCACGAGACTAAATCTAGAGAAGAGTAGTTTCAAATTGAAATATTTGGATGAAGATGGTGATGAGATCTTATTAACCGTAGATAATGATTTGCAACATTGCCCAAAGAGTCGAACAGCAACGGGCAAGACTTGCATCCAACTGTTGATACGTTAATAAGTTCTACCCAGATTTTGTCTCTATCTTTTCTGTATTTAAACAAGTTGCTTCTCAACGTTGTTATTATTTGCCTAAATAAATGTCAAAATTCAAATTTCGTTAAAATAGGGAGAGAGAGAGAGCTTGATGTTCGTTTTCTGAAGCTAACGCTCTTACATTTCTTGCAATCAAATGGAGCATCAACAAGCTGAAGACATCATCATGTATTGACCAAATTGTAACTGTATAGTTTCCTTTGATTAGTGCAGGGCATATTTCATTTCAAAGATTTTATCGCCTGACATAAATGTTGAAGAAGAAGGTGATAAAGGTGAGATATATACATTAAAATTTGAGCTATGTCTCTCATTGGGAATGCCCAGGCTTTTCGAAGAAGTGGGCACATGACAAAATTGAAGATGGAAACTTTGAAATTGACCTAAATTTCAATATTTGTGCAACTGGTAAGACTTATATCAAACTATTCGTTATTAACTTCTGAATAATATATATAATATATTGCGATCTCTTATGACAAGCGTCAAATTGTGAATACTAATGTCACACTACATGGCATTTTAACTAATTAACTGAAGGTTGCTTCTGCAAAATTTAATAGGCTGGAGGCATGACCACGACTCTAGCAAGTCATATTCAGAATTAGATGAAGAAGAATGCAGTGGCGAGTTTTGTCGTTATATAAAGCTTTTAAATATTAATTATCGATTACTGAGAATTTGCACTGATTTTAATCACTGCCATATTAATGTTACGATTTGATCCAGTAACATGAAATAGTATTTTGTAGTGACTTCTTGTAGTATTGTGTTAAGAGATACAGTAGAATTTTATAATTTTGTTCAGTTTTGATCTAGGGACGTGAAATAGTAGTAATTTTTTTTTGAACGACTGAAAATAGTAATTTATAACTTGATATTTAAAGTGAATTAATAGTTTATAAGTTCTTATTACTTAATCTAGCCACATACAAATATACAATAGTAGTTTATAACTTGATTTGATGTGTATCTGAAAGAACTTTACTTAGAAAATCTGCATAGCTCTTTCCGGAAAAAAAATACGGAGTAATAATTTTTGGAAAAGAAACATTCCCTCAAAAAAGAAGCAAAAATTGCGCCGTTGCCGGGGATCGAACCCGGGTCACCCGCGTGACAGGCGGGAATACTTACCACTATACTACAACGACTTGTTGAGATGAATGCTTACTTGAAAATCTATATTTTATTTCCATTTGCATATATGGTCAAAATGACTGTCAAATTTAAATCTTAATATACTTCAACGGCCGAAATCTGGTCTTCAATACACTGATAAAATCCAACTAAAGCAGCTCGCGTTTATCATAAAGTTGACTAAAAGATTATAACAATAAACAAGCATCACTCTCAAATTTGGATGAAATTTATTTAGTAATAAAATTTATCTCTTGAATAACGTTTTTATAGACAAAAAATTCCTATTGAATCAAGGGTTCTTATTCATTTATGGTATAACCTTTGTCCTTATAGTTACTTTATGGCATAACCTTTAAAAAATTATAAAAATAGCCTAACCTTTGCTTCATTGATACATTTATGGCATGCGTTGTTGACGAAAGTGTAATTAAGACTAATAAATTCTTACGTAGACGGATAATTTTGTCAAATAACACCAAGTTGGGTAAAACCGACATTGTTTTGTATTTTTATTTATTTTGAAAATGGTAAATTGTTTGTAATTCGACTAGGTTCAAATAATGTCTTAATTGATTATCAATTTATCGATAAAACTTAAAATAAAAAACATGTTAGACTCCTCACATCAAGCCCATTGATTTGAAAGGTCTTGGCCATCGAACCGCCATCGGAGTTGGCCGGAATCGATCTCGAAAGATTACTATGCAATTTGTGACAATGCATGTTAATCATCAAAATTGCATTTGAATAGGTAATCAAATACCAATTAAACAAAATTCTAATAGATTCTATACTTGAGATTAAATTATAATTTGTATCTAATTAATTATTGTATATATTATAATTATGATATAAATATTAGAGTTTATTTTTATATTAGATTTATAACAGGAGTATATTATGCAATTCAATATTTTGTCACACTAACTCATTTTTAATTAGTAAAGATAGAACTATTTATTTCCTATATGTGGTATGTGTGTATTAAAATTTAATTATTGAAAGCACGCGTACATGTAAGACGCCACTTTATTATTAACTACCGAGTTTCCTTGCCATTATTAGTTTTTTCCCAGTGAAGGCCCAACTTTGAAAATGATAACAGCTTGATTTATAGTCCTAAAATTAAAATTAAATGCTGAATTCACAAAGAATATAAAATTTATTTTGTTGTCCCCAATCCCCAACCCCAATTGTCTATTTATCTGCACAGCACAGCACAGCCTTTGCTTCCCCAAAGAGAAGAGTGGGGTCACCTTCATTTCATTACTCCATTCTCCTAATTCTTCAAACTGTATAAGCTTTTCAGTTAAAAATAGAAGTAAATTAGAAGGCGCCGCCGACGTGGAATGGAGAAAATAGTGGTGGTGGTGGAGGAGGTGGAGGTCGCCATCACAGCCCTCAGATGGGCGCTCCACAACATCCTCCGCTGCGGCGATGTTGTCACTCTCCTCCACGTCTATCCTACTCAGAGATCAAAGAGCAAGAAAAAGCTCCGACGCCTTCGCCTCAAAGGCTTCCAATTAGCTCTCTCCTTCAGAGACATCTGCAACGCCTTCCCCAATGTAATCCATTATTATTAATTATTAATCCCCTCTCTCTCTCTCTCTCTCTCGATTGATTGATCAATTAATTGTGCGAATTAATTAATTGCAGACAAAGACTGAGATCGTTGTGACGGAGGGCGACGAGGAAGGGCGGAGAATCGCCGCCGTCGTCAGGGAAATCGGCGCCTCCACGCTCGTGGTCGGGCTTCATGATCGGAGCTTTCTTTACAGGTATCTAATTTTATTTTTATTTTTTGTAGCTCGTTAATTGTTGTTATTTTCTCTGAAAAATTGTTGATGAAAATTAAGGTTAAAAAAGGTTTGGTTTGAAATATAAATATAGTGGTGGGTAAGGAGCGTTGCGTCATGTAAAGTTGGTCAGCACCCCACATTACATTACACAGAGGCACAAGTTTAATTGAAGGGGTGGGCCTGGGCCCCCCCATTTTCGCCGGCGTTTTCTTGCCTGTCGTTTACTAATTACTATATTTGGTGAATTTATATTCCTCCGTTTCTATTAAAAAAATGATTTGGGTTGTTATGATTTACTTAAGAGGTTCATTTAACGATCTCACGATATTATTAAGTTTATTATTATTTTTATAATAGGCATAGCTATTTGAAAGCGCAGAGTTGATATTGCTCGTTTATAATAAAATCTGCAATGAGTATGATATTTAGAAGTGACGTGAACGTGTGAAGGTCAATTTCAAATACTCTGATTGTCATTTGTCAATAATGTTCTTGGTGAAATTTATTTGAGACACATTTACGTTAGGCCGGCCTAACGTTAGGCCCGATCCAATTAATGTATAAATAATGAGAGTGGCAACAATAATAGGGGGCGACAAACAACAAATGGCTCCGCCTTTGGCTTCGATAATTAATATATAGATAATGAGACCGGCAACAATTATGCTTTTACGGCTCGCTCTGGATTCGCCTTCGACTCCCCCTCGCTCGACTCATGGCTTAGAATATGAGCGGCAAACAATTGGCCTAACGTTAGGCCGACCTAACGCAAATATTTGTCAAAAGAAAATATTGAGGTGATATTGAGTTGCCAACAAGGCCTAACTCAAGTGGCAAAGTTGATACATTCAAACACATTTTTTCGCAAGTGGTCATGGGTTTGTGCGGGTATTTTTCCACATTTGTATAGTGTAGTTGTCCGACCATTGTGAGATGTAGTAATTCCATTTATGTTGGGGGTAGTTGTCCCGCATAGGTACAATATAATGGTATTGTATCCTTGTGATGTTGGGCTTTAAATTGTTATGATGTATAAATGTATGATGTATCATTTATAATTCTAAAAAAAATTGTTTATCAAGTCAGACAGGTATAATATATTGCTTGAAATTCCTAATTTCAGATATTGGGTAACAGCTTCAGTTGCAAATTTACATGTATCAAATTGGGCTAAATGGTGGAAACAAAAGCTACAACGTAGCGTGGGCTCAAGATCTCTAAAATTGGGCTATGAGCATAGCCCAAAACTGTGTGGTGAGAGATTTGAGAGCCCAAGCAATTTCCCACTAGTATTTTGTTTATTAGGAAGCGAAACATTGCTCTTTGACCGCCTCTGCAGTGGGCTCATGCTCAATTGCTCATCCACACAATATAAATTGAAACGTGAAATTACATTAGTCGCCTTTGCACTACCGATTACACTCCATATGATCCAAGGACATTATCGTCAAATACAGCTGGAGCTTACCCAAATTTATTGAACATTCAGGGAAAATACACAAAAACGGATACCGCCGGGAATAAAAGATCAACGATAAACTAACTAGAACCCCACATAGCGACGCCGTAATGGCGGAGGAGAGGGAGAAGGCGGCGGTGGTTCCATTGATAGAGAGAGCCGTCGACTCCACGGCGGCGGAGGTGGATCCACGCCTTCTCAGGGCGATCAAATCCGTGGTGCGTAATTCCGACTCGGAGCTCCGTTTCGCCTCCCAAACCCTAATGTCTCTCATGAAGCGTAACCATTCTCAGGTGCGACTCGACGTGATTATGGATTTTTGATGTTATCAGTTATTTCTGCTCTGTTTCTGACGTTCTGTCGTATAATTCGTTGTGTGCGTGTTGGATTGAATTTGGAGTTATTCGGCTAAGTGTGTGTTTGATTTAGAGTTTGGGCAATTCGGCATATATAAATTTCTTAGTGGTTATCTCGGAATCGGTTTTACTAAGTTCGGTTTAGCTGTAATCAATTGACATGATCTTTGTGAAGTCCATGGCATTGGAATATATATTCAAACAAATTTGGTATGTCCTCATAGAACATGTTTTGATTGCCGCATTCAATTTTATGCTAGAACCGAATATATGATTTGCTTATGGATGCATATTTGTGCCATGGTTTCTTTGTTTCATTACTTTAAAAAAAAAAAAATCTGTTTACATGTTCTTTAAGTTGTCTGAAGCTTTGTAGCTATAGACCTCAGTTTTGTATGTTTTCTCAATCTGCTGTCTTCGTTTTCTGTACTTTGATTTATATTCATTGATGAGAAATATTGTTAAATAGCTTTATTTGATGAAATATCTGTTATAGGTACGGTATCTCGCACTTCTCATAGTAGATGAGCTTTTCATGCGTTCGAAGCTTTTCAGAAGTCTTCTTGTTGAGAACCTGGATCTATTCCTTAGCTTAAGTGTTGGTTTTAGAAGAAACCATCCGCTTCCTCCTCCCACTTCTGTTGCATCTCTTCTTCGATCAAAGGCAATTGAGTTCTTAGAGAAGTGGAATGACTCGTTTGGCATTCATTATCGACAACTCAGATTAGGTTATGACTATCTCAAAAATACCCTTCGTTTCCAGTTTCCTAACCTGCAAGCTAATGCTGCCCGCATACAACAAGAGAGAAGGGAGAGGGAAATGAGAACAAGAGACATCTTATTGAAGAAATTTGAATGCTTGAAGGAGAATTTCTCATCAATAAAAGAGGAGATACAGACCAATGTTGATGAAGTTGATGAGTGTTTAGGAATTCTTAGGATGAAGGATGATGACATGCAGTTTGATCCTGTAGACAATGAAGAAATGGAAGAGTTTTGTAACTCAGAGCTACGGCAGATCCGTCTTGATTCTTTGAGAGAGGGGAAAAAAGTCCGAGTGGATAGTGAAAATGAAGTTGTTATTGATGCTCTGAGGGAATTTTACAAGGTTCTAGTCACTAAGCATCTTGCTGCAGTGCAGGAGTGGATTTCTGTTCTTATAAGAGTGGAAGTGGCTGATCACAGTTTCAGGGATTCTGCTTTGAAAAATCTTATAGATATAAGAAATCTCATTCAATCAACAAAACGAAAATGTGAAGAATCCGGCTGTGAGCTTCGTAGAATTGCAAATGCTGAAGAAGAAGAAAATATTTGGGAAGAAGGCACTGTAGAAGCTATTGACAAAGGAAAAGCAGATCCAAGCTGTTCTAGAACTGCTGAAGCACCCACTACATCAACAGCTAATAGTACAAGAGATGCAAAACGAGCTATAAAATTTTCGAATGCAACTGAGAAAAGAAAGGCTCGGAGTAATGAAAGTAACATAGATCCTGTACGAAGTGAGCTTTTGGCTGAAGCTCCAGTTCTTAACTGGGGATCTTTCCTGGATCGCTGGGGACCAAATGAGGATGTTTTGGCTAACCAGAGGGGACTGGATGTTGAAGGTCACTGGGGTAGGGTCGACCAGGATGCAGTTATACCAGCTGAGAAAATTGCAGAATTGAACATGCGGGCATCTGTGTATGAAGAAAAGCCTCTCGAAATCCAACCATGTAGAGCTCCTTTGAAGAACGGTGCACTTTGTCAAAGAAAAGATTTGAGAGTTTGCCCATTTCACGGACCTATCATCCCTCGAGACGATGAAGGGAAACCAATAAATGAGAGCCCCATAGTAGAAGAGGCTGTCGACCAAAACCAGCTGGATGAATCAAGTCCAAATGCTGACAGTAATGTGGTGCACCAGCTACTAAAGCAAGCTGTAAAGAATGTTCGTGAGAGAGACAAAGAAGATGCAAAAAAGAGAGAAGTAGACAAACGGGCCTCAAAGAGAGCAAAACTTGCAGAAGTCCGGGAGCACAATGAAGCTATGCTGCGAGATGCAGCAATAGCTTCAACTTCAAGATCCTATTATGTAGGGGAAGATACGGATATAAGTAATGGATCCAGAACTTCTAGTAGAAGCAAGAAACAAACGCTCGCATCAATGCTGAAAAAGAAAGAAACTACTAAAGACAGATTAGCTCAGAGGTTACTGAATACTAATGCAAGAGATGCTACTATCCGACAATTGACAACGGCTGAAGAGGTGAACTACCGGGAAGCATTTCCAAACCAGTGGTAGAATATGCCCAAATTTTCATCTGCTGCAGCCCTTTTCAAGGTACACTTAGGATCTTAGGTTTTGGTTTATTAGGTGAATCATAGTTAGTTTTGGACAGTTTCCACTTAAGTTATTGTCTTTACCTCATCTTTCTTTTTGTCTTTGCCACACCTTTGCCGCTGAACTTTGTAAGCTCTGTATTATTTGTGGTTGTGAGATAATGGAACGTAAGTTAGCTGTGTTTTATCTTCGTAAAACCAAGCAATTGCTCTTATGGAGCCTCTCTCCGACAGAGAGAGAGAGAGAGAGAGAGAGAGAGAGAGAGAGAGGCTGTTAAACAGGCTATTACAAACAGTTTGTCATTCCCTCTCAGGTAACTATTAATTATTGCAGCTGACTTTAAACTTATCAACAAATCTTACATATAAATATGCGTTATAATTTGGATATATTCAACTGATTTTGACAGGAAATCTGGGGAGCATCGAGGGGAATGTGGAAAATGTCAATCAATCATTGAAGATTATTAGAAGCCGGCAACAACAACTAATACGCACTGTCAGTGATACAATGTTAGGTATTCAAATATTTGTAAAATAGTAAATCAAAATTTTCACTTATTAGTGTAACCTAAATATTAGAGAGAGAGAGAGGCACATAGCTTAAAGGGCATAAAGAATAATTGAAATCTTGACGGGAGGAGTAAGGAATTGTTGTCGAACCAATCAAAGAAGCCCGAGATGCTTCAAAAATCTTTGTGTCACTCTAGTGCTCCTTTTTACTTTTTTTGTCTTGCTTTTTATATTGTATTAATAGTAAGTAATTTGTAATACCTATGCTTTTATGCCACTATAACTCCAAATATAACACCTTCGACAATCATTACCAATAATTATTGTCGCAACTCAGCAAAAATCCAAGCAACTTTTCAAATACGCAATTTCTTTTGTGGAACGATGGCCACTTTTTGAGTTCCCCACCACCGCTGTTATTAATAGACAGCTAAATTGAAATATATACATAAAATGTTGACTGTAATATTTGAAGTATTTCCACAACAATAAATCTATTCGGACATAGTATGGCTAGCCATACAAGGCTATTTTAATGCATAATCTTAATAAATTATTTG
>JAYJMF010000030.1:4849160-4877197 GCA_036873715.1 Salvia sclarea
TCATCCTTGTCCATATATTGCATATTTCGGGCCAATCCATCCATCTTCGTCAACATCAAGCGGGAATGTTTCTGATGCGTCTAGTTTTAGTAATCACTGGAGCGGGCTGTCCGCTCCAAGTGAAGTACCGAACCCCTATGCTTTCCCTTCGATGGATGCCCATTATCACAACAATTGGGACCACTCTTCTCATTTTGCTGCAAGCAACCGGATCGGTAGCGCAGATCAACCGCCTATTCCGTCTGTCACTCAGAGGGCACCTAGGAATTCCGATATCCCAAGACCTGGAGTGCATCCTTTCATCGTCGGTCACAGGTTAGTAATCAATCAAAATTTTAATTTGTTACCAATTTTGGGTCATTATTATGAGTGGAAGTGTCTCCACATTGTGGTATTAGCAAATAGTAAAGAGTACTCCGTCCCTATTTTTATAAGTCTCCATAAAGTCATTTCTCACAAACCAAGGGAAAGTGTAATTTCACTTGTTCTACCCCTAACTATTGCATAAAAAAATTGAAAAAGTAAAGAATTTGTAATAATTATGAAGGTAATATTTGAAAATTTAGTCTATATCAGCATTGACATCTGAAGTAAGACGCTTATAAAAATACGGAGGGAGTATGAGCTTAATACTAGGAGTCTGTATGATGCAAACACGAAGCTGAATCATTGATTGGTGTTGAAGATAATTTACATATCAAGCTCTACTTTTGCAATTAATAGAAAAGGCTTTAATTCGGACTATGCTATTAGAAATTTCTCGAATCGTGCAACATTGGCATGTTTTTCTTGCAGCTCGGCTAGTAGAACTCCCAGCTCTATCGCATCATCGGTGCTTCCACCCTACCCTGGTCCCGTTGCTCGGACCCGTGACCGTCCGGCATATTTCCAGCAATCCAGTAGCGGGCCAGTCGCACGGGCCTCTCTCGTTTCCACCGGAAGAAGATCCGGCAGCCATAGGGGCTTGCCTCAAGTCGCCCCTGTCGCCTCATCATCGGATCACTCTGGTGGATTCTACTTCTTTTCATCGAACCCATCTCAAAGAAGCTTCCCCGACGGCGAAAATCCCCCACGCGACCACTTTCACAGCTGGGAACGCGACCACCGCGAGCAGCAGCAGCTGGGATTCCCGTTGAACCAGGTCGACAGGGATTCAATATGGGCCCCTTTCCACCCTTCTTCCGGTGGTGGCACGGATACCGGCATCAGACCAAGCGGTTCCCGGCAAAGGCATGGCTCCGACAGGATGCCATCCCAAAATCGAACGTGAGTGTGTTTTACGATGATGAAAACTTTGACGCTTGTGGCTCACAACGCATGACTCTGAACCCGAATCAAATCGTATCGTATATCATTGAGCTACAGTCGGTCTTAAAACTATGGTGCAAATATTGCTTATTCTATGTCGCCACAAAGTTTGTGTGATGGGATTTGGTTTCTATGCGGTTGAGGTAAATAACATGTCACTCAACAACACTTTACAAACATTTGCAATTTTCACTCACAAAACCCTTTGCCTACATATATATAAACTGTGCAAACCATACACCCGTTGCATCGATTTATTAGTTGATTGTAACAGACGATGCTGGGCTAACACAATTTCATATTAGTCGACATAACGAAGTTTGTAAACAACGTAGGATCAAAATGAAGCGACAAAAGCAGAGGTTAAGCATAATATTTGCTGCACGATCTATTAATCTGACTTGAATCCACCTGAATATAAGCTAAAACATTACTTCACATTTCAAGTCTTCTGCTTGATTTTGATAAATTAGACATATTCGGCTGCCAGTCTAGAATTCATTTCCCCCAACTTGCCTACAATCTTTCATCTGCAAATGCAGTTCAATCGGAGTGCACCTGTCACAAAACGAAGCACATTCACAAACTGAGAATAATTCTTTCACGTAAAAGGCATTATCCGGGGTCAAAAAAATAGGATACCGATCTAGATCTTGATCTGCTACGGCTCCTGCTGGGGCTCCGGCTCCTGCTACGGCTCGGGCTTCGGCTCAAACTGCCACTTTTATGCCTGGATTCATGAGGCTGCAGCATTGGAAATTGGTGAAAGGATGTACTGACCATGACTGATCATTTGGTGGGTTACAGCAATCTAATCATGTATTGGTGACTGTAAAAGCCCGATGATGTCACAAGGTTTCTTCCCATATCATCTTATTGAGGTTGCTTAGGGGTAGGGAAGAATTATTCAAAATTTTACGCTACAAGGATTAGATGGCAAAAATTATACTTACTGGTGGTGATGCTGCAGGTCCGGATTTCCTTGGGGATCTGCAATTTTCATGAACAGTAAAATCAGAACTTTGTAGATGAACCCATTAAGCCTTCAAACCAAGCAAATTCTAACATTTATCTCAAGATGTGAGGTAATATGGAGATATATTAGCTGTTACCTGACTGAGCATGCACCTAACTAGGAAAAAATTAAAACCATTGATCGAACTTCTATCTAACGAACGCATGTCACTCTAGAAAATTAAGTTGAGATCAAATAGGTGAAGTTTTGGACACAATCCAGATTTCATCTGTCAACTTAGTTTTCCTCACACCTTTTGTTATTGGGCATTGACCACATATACCGTGCTAAAATGAAATTTACCATCTGGGTTTTGCCACGGGTGCTCATCGACTTGCAGCTTACTGCCAGAAAGAAATGAGTCGCAAGAAACTGAGCACCGTAAGCCATCAAGTCCCTAACATGTAATCCCCAGATCGCCACGAATAGCAAATCTAGAAGCAAAAAAGGCAGTCTTCATAATTATAGTACCATATCCTTAAATCCCACATATCCTTACATTTTGTCATTAACTTCCCACTCATCAGGGGTTATTTCATTTCTTTTCAGTGTTTTCTTTCAACAATATGGATGGACTGGAAGTAAAGAGAGATATCATCCTTAATTCATCTCAGTGTTATTGAATGTATTAATATACAGATGTTTTTCCCATATGTGGAGTAGCTGCAGATATTCTATAAACAGATCATTAAAGCACTCCTCTTTTATTTCTGTACCAACTAGCTATTTGTACTTTGATTTGATTCCACACGCATCATGTTAAATACCAATTCTTATGTTTCTTTCGTGAAGAAAGGTTATATTAGTCATCTCACAAAATGAAGTCATACCTTGAAACAGAGCGAGGTGACCTAGATACTGACTTGGATGCAACAGACCTTGAACGAGATCTAGACATAGATCGACGAGAATGTTTCATCCTTGGAGAAGCACTGCACAGTCAATTTAGGAGGTAAAGATAAATACTGGGGTAAGTGATAACATGTCAAAATTATGAAATGAAAATTACCTTCGGCTCCTGTCTCTATCAATAGGGCTGCGACTGCGAGAGATGCTTCTACTTCTTGAGTAAGGACTCTTGCTAGGACTCCTGGAGTAACTACGTCTCCTTTCATACTCCTCCACCTAGATGTTAAGAATTAAGATTTATCAGTAACCTCAGAAAGAACCACAATTTGAAGCTTCTTCAAACATACCCTTATATATGCCCTCGAAAATTGGTTGCGGAAGAGAGAATCATCAAGCTTCCTTATCTACACAAAGATAAAGGGGAAGTGGATTACAAAATTGTCAGATTTTTCAAACAAAAATCAAAATGAGCAAGCGAACTGAGAGAAGTTTTTAGACCCACCGCATATTTCATGTCATCATAGCTTGTATAGTCAACAACTCCACGCATGCCTGAGTACATTAGAAGTACATACACATCACCAGTACAACCACCATCAGTAAAAAAATATAAGCTAAACCACCACCTGAGGGCTTGAGGATGGTTCAGGCAAACATATAAGGGACTAGAAAAATTTAACCCATATTCGCAAAAATCAAGTCCGCAAAGCTAGTAGTTTTAGACGAGATAATATCTTCTCACCATCACGATCACGGTAAACTTGAGAGAAACAGACATCTCCAGCTCGGCGCATGTGATCCTATGATCATAAGCAGCAAATAAGATACTAGCAGATACACTTGTATTATAGGAGAGACACCAAGATGTACACAAGAGAAACCAAAAGCAAACCATTACCTTCAAGTCTTGCCAAGAAGCAGAAGAAGGAAGTCCAGTAACCAGAACTGAAATATCAAGAATTTACTAAATTGGACAAGGAAATAATAAAATTAAATCAAACTACTCATTCAACTGTGATTACCCCGATAGTCAGAACGCTTTGAAACTCCACCACGACTACTTCCACTGTTGTAACTACTGTGACGGTCATATGATGATGATCCTCTCCCTCCGTGAGCTAGTTCAACCTGCATATATACAGAAAGACAGACACGAGATAACTTATGAGGAACAGGACCGAGAAACTTTATCATGATAGAACTAGTATATAACTGACCCGTAAACGACATCCATCAAAATCGTAACCATCACGGCCTCGTATGGCATCATCGGCATCACGAGAATTTTCAAACTGGAAGACAAAACCATTTGAGAACCATTGGTAGAGGCAGAATCACAGGGAAAAAAAAAGAAAAAGAAAAGAAACACCCACCATCCAAACGGGTAAGTTCTACCTACTGAAGTCCAACAACCGAAAAGAGCAAGGAATACAAAATTCGTTATAGTTTGCTGGCTCAAAATGGTGCTCACCTCAACAAAAGCATAACCAGGAGGTCTTGGAGGCATTTTCAAGTCTATATCAACAATAGGCCCGTACTGGAGGAAAAGAATCAAAGAAAAATATTAGGCACCAAATAATTCATAAACCAAACCAGAAAGAACCTAACTCGCAAACAGAAGATCAATCACATATAGCATTAAACCTTGTAGAATATATCTTCAACTTCACTTTCGCGAACATCACCAGGAAGGTTGCCAACATAAATTGTTCTGCTTGATCGGCCCATCTTTCCCGAAAAAGATGAAGACATTAGTGAAGATACAAAAACAAACAAAAATCCATATCTCAGAACCTGCACTTGACATTTTATGAACAAGTTTGGAAAAGCAAAAGTATGAAATGGCTACGTTACTTGTACCAAATCAAAGAAATCAAAGGTTTCAAAATATTAAGGAACATTTTGACAATTAATCATGGCAGTTGATATTTCATTACACACATTGTATCTCCCTCTCTCTCTCCATATTCCCATACAGAACTATATCTACACCTCGCCTCAAAAATTGAACAAATTATTAAACTACTCAACAGTTTCTCTCCCTTTAGCAGCTCGTGCATCCTTTCTCTTTCCTATTGCCACCCTCAGCGCGCTAAGGCAAAAGTAATGGCATTCATTTGGGGGCAAAATAATCACATACATGCGTGTGTTTGAGTGGGAATGCATGCATAGCTCTGCATCGAGCACTTTGAAAATAGAGAGGCTCTTTAAGTAAAGTTGATTAAATATTCAATTCACATTTCGGATTCTGATAACACACAACAGAACCAATAATCTTTAAACGAAAAAAGGAATTAAACACGAACATAAACCCTAGAAATCAGAAAGATATCATTTCCAATAAATTAAATTCCACAAAGATATGCCTCAGCTGAACTCCACCACCAAAGAAAAATTAGAGCGGATTATCAACAACCAAACTTCATAGATCAACCAATCACATTACAAACATTGACAAAATTCACACAAAAAATCCCCCAAAAAAAACAAAAAAATAAATAAATTAAAATCGCAGAGCAGTCGAGAAATGGAATTACATTGCGATATGCCAAATTGAATGAAGAAGAAATGGGGAAAAGAGGGAAATATACCTTGGATTCGGAAAAAATGGAGGGTTTTTTCGGAAGCAGAGAGTAGCAACAGAGAGCGAGTATGGAAGTGTAGAAGGTTCGAGAGTGAAGCGAGTGAGACGAAAGTTGTATTGATTGGTATTTAAATGAGATTTTAATGAGTGAGAGTTACCTCATTGTGTGACACCTGTCTCTTGGATTCCCAAAGGGAAATTCTTGTTCATTTCCAATTTAATTCAAATAGTAATATTTAATTGCTTTTTTTTAAATATGAATTTAAGTCAAATTTATTATTTTGGTAAAAAAATACATGAATTTTATAAAATTTTGAAATTTATCATAAGACTAATGTGATTTTTTAATAATCCTAAACAACCAGCGTACGACTCTTTAACGGTACCCTTTTATTAGGCAATGTGTTGTTATGATTTAACAACAAAAAATAGTCGAATGATAGCTTGAGAGTCATTTTTTTGGGTATTTTGAATTTATGCATCACATAATATTATAAAATCACATTTGGATATTGATTTTATAAATTTGAATTTGAATTTGAATTTGGAAATATGAATTTATGAGAATATAGTGTATTATGGTATATATATACTTTTATTAGAACTTGAATTATGTGTTGCATACCATTACAAAGCTTCCGTTGAAAGTTTTTTAATGATAGCTTCAGGAATCAAGTTACTAGTCAACGAAAATTGAAGCTATGCCAAATTTTAAAATTTTGTAAAGTTTATGTAGTTTTTTTTTCTTTTTTCCTTTTACCAAACTACCAAAACAATGGGACTTATAGTATGACTGTAAATGAACCAAGCCGCTCGTGAGCTATTCGAAACTCGACTTGATAAAAGTTCGTTCAAACTCGTTTAATGAAGCTTGTCAATTAAACGAACCAAGCTTACGCATGGCAGTATCCGACTCGTTAGCTCGTGTGGTTTAGCTTGAAATATGAAATTGTTAGTAAATTCAACTTATATTATATAGTACTAGTAATAATTGTATTTATGTCCCTAATTAGCTTAATTCGTTATGAAAAATAATTAATGTATTGTATTATTAGGAATAAAAACATCTAGCTCGATAAGAAAATAATTAATATTTCAAATAAAAATCCAAATTTAAAAAAGTTTATTGGGCTCGATTAAGCTCGGATAAGCTCGTGAGGCTTGAAGTATTCGTTGAACAAAGTTTGGAGCTCGACTCGATTATAAATACACGAACCAAGTTTGAACACAACGGCGTTCGGCTCGACTCGACAAGGGTCGATCACACATGGTCGAGAAATGAGTAATTGGATTAATTATATTTTTCATTTCTAGTTGATTATTTACTTATTTGGGCCCAAGTTTTTGGGTAAAAGCCCATTTGCAGGCCCAAATGAGAACACCGCAGTCAAAATTTCAGTCCATCCCCAAATTTCGCACATAAACCTTAATAAAACCCTAATTTCCCAATCATCATCAACCTTCTTGCTCTCGTCGCCGCTGCTTCTCCGATCAAAGGTGAGATTGATTTTGCCCGTTTATTATTTTCCGGTCCAATTCGATGGCTTCCCATTGCTAAAAAATTGTCAATTTTCGGAAAATGCAGCTGTTTTTTGGGTGGCGCGAAGATGAGTAAAGGAAGAGCTGGGAGCGGTGGGGCGAAGAAGGCGGCGGCGACGTTCGTGATCGATTGCGGGAAGCCGGTGGAGGATAAGATCATGGAGATCGCCTCGCTGGAGAAGTTCCTCCAGGAGCGCATCAAGGTCGGCGGCAAGGCCGGCGCCCTCGGCGACTCCGTCACCGTCGCCCGCGACAAGACGAGGATCTCCGTCACCGCCACCGGCGCCACCGCCTTCTCCAAAAGGTGCAAATTTCATTAATTTTTTATTTTATTTTATTACTTTTTTTTTGGTGAGAAATGATGGTGTAAAGTTGTGTATGTATAATCACTTTCTAGGAGCCCTAATTTGATTGAGTGGAACTAGCTATGAACTTCATTATCAAGGTTAAGAGGATGTGTGAGCAATCCTTTGAAACATCTTAACATGGATTTTTGAGTGTGATGATTGATGAGACATGGATTTTATTTTTCTTATCCAATCTGTTGAAGTATGAGTTGATGCTGGGCTTCCTCATTCGATAATTAATTATTTTTTTTTGCTAATCAGATTTTGCAATGCATACTAGAAAAACAAGTGGTATGCTGGAAATTATTGGAAACTATGTATGCATAACTCTACATTGTTCCATGATATAAATTCACTAGAGTTATATACCAGAGTATATTTTGGATTTCTGATAATCATGCTTTAATAGTTAATACTACTAAATAGTTATGATCAGAAAGTTTGCTGTGACAATTTGACTGGAGATGTGGAAAAACTGAGTACTAATTGGCTATGATTAATAGTTAGATTGAGTGAGTCCTTTTAGGAGCTGTGGAGGATTAATAGTTAACATTTAGCACTTAGCATAGTAATTATTTATAAACAATGTTATTACTACAGTTTTGTTTGATTACTTGGCTTTGTATAATTCTTATACCTTCACTTTTTTTTGCAGGTATTTGAAGTATTTGACCAAGAAATATCTGAAGAAGAACAATGTGCGTGACTGGCTCCGGGTGATAGCTTCAGACAAGGACCGAAGCGTCTATGAATTAAGATACTTCAACATCGCGGAGAATGAAGCCTGGGAGGAGGATTAATTCGAGTCTTAGGCTTAATTACCTTCTCATTATTCCGAAGATTTTGTTCGATTTTTGGATGTCTAATCCATTCTATTTTTTGGTGAAACAAGTGTACTACTATAACTTGTTATTCTTGGATTGGAAATGGAATGTAGAGCATCTTCAAAGTTGACCATTTGCAAATTTTCTGCTCCTTTTAAATTTCAAATCAGTTTAAGCTATGAATTTAATGAAAGCTTAAATACCATTTTTTTGGGTGTATCTTAATCAAATATTTGTATTCGGAGCAACAGAAATGTAAGTTGAGAATGTACCATTCATTTCAAAGAGGCATTTAGAATCTAGTAAAGAGCAAGAGAGGAATTGTTTGTGAATAGAGGAGATATCATAGACTTTGTTAACTTAGAAGGTCACACAAAAACAACACTCTGCTTTGTCTATAGCTGGTTTTACGACGGCACGAGAGCATCATCACTGAACAAAACTCAGCATATTACTCTAAATATCGTCGATGCCAATCTCATTGCTACAAAACACACATCCCCTCCATGCTTCAGAGCACGAACCCTTCAAAACCGAGAGGGTGGTGGCGACCTTCGAGTCATGTAATAATCAGCAACGTCGAATGTAGAATCTCAAGCTGCCAGTTAGTACAAGTGCCCTGTTCAAGAATATTGAAAGAAAAAGTGTTTAGATGAGTTCAACGAGCCATGTATAGCATATCGACTAAACAAGATGTTTCCATGTATTATAAATCTAGTTTATACATAGCGAAACTTGCGAAGAGGAAGAAGGGCAAGGCCAGGTGGCATTTTGTATAACTTACGCGTAACAAAGGAAAAGTATATACAGATATGCATTTGCACTCATTTTCCGACAGTCTTTCTGGCCCCTTGACTAACAGGGGACGTCGGGGGAGTTATCCTAGTTCCTAGTCTCCTTCCAGCGCGTTGGATAGCTGCTTGCTTCTGGCGATAACTGTTGGTCTTCCTTCTACTGCATCATCAGTTGAACTAATATGAGAAACCGCGATATAATATTTTTTATAGAGGACTAATACTGAATTATTTGTGTAAATACAAGGGCTAAATTCAAGGTTCAGAGTTGTGGATTTAAGAAACCAAATGACATAAAACGAGGGGAGGGGGAAAAACTAACTAAAATAAGTCGTATAGTTAAGCCAGTTCCAAACTTTTTTCCTATCTTCTCTCATATCCTTTCTGAGACGCCACACACACAAACATATGCAGAAGTTATAAATATATTTCCTCAGAATAAATGCTGACCTTGCAAAGAGAAGTCCAGCCGTAAGTACCATTCCTCCAACAGCCCAAGAAATTCTCTCGCTCAACGGCATATCAGCAATCAATTGCCTAAAATTTTGGACAACCTCAGTATACTGTTCTCCGCGTACAATCTCAGAACGCGAAGATTTCCAGGAATTTGCAATATAATCTAGACTACTCTTCCCACCGTAGCACGATGATTCTTCAGGATCATCGAGAGGCTTGACAGAGAAACCTGCAGCATTGCAGAGCTCAGTTCCATTAGAGACCCACTCTGAAGCTTTACCACAAACAAAGTCACCTAGCCCGCATGGTGCTAGCACCTGAAACATGATTGTCCAATCAGCAAATTTATTGAAAATTTATGAAGTAATTCGAGGATAACACTTAAAATGGAAAACCAACATTGTGTAATGTGTATTATTTGCACATTTAGGGGTTGTTTGGTTTGGCGGATTTGATAGATTAGATAGGTAGCATAATTACCCTCAAATGCCCCCTCTCCTATCCACAATTCCTCCTTAAGAACTTATGCCCTCCCTTTTACTCAAATCTGTGATTATATAATCCTCCAAACCAAATGACACCCTAAATAGATTGGCGTATGAGGAAATTGCGAAAATGTAAAATATTTGAAAGTACTAAGAGACCTGTGATTTTCCATCCATAGCAAAGTATGCCGTCGAGCATTCTTCATACACCCTATCACAAAAGGATGCACAGATGTTGGGAGGTCCTCGCAGTACCCCCACCCTCGGGTCGCAGATTGAGCATTCCAAGAATTCCCATAGTTGCAAGCACTCTTGGCTAGCTTCTCCAGATGATGCGAGTCTCCTGATGGTTAGCAAAGCAGGGTGCGTCTGAGTTGCATCGCAGCAAGTCTTTTTGCGGAAAACCCTGCAGAGTGTCAGATCTCTGGGACCTTTGCTTGCTTTCTTCGGTGGCTTGCCTGCATTTGAAAATGGGGGGAATCGACCACCCGGAGAAATGCAAACTTCACTTGTTTTACCTGCACCGAAAGCATCCTAAATTAATGATGCACTTCTACATAATTAACGAGCTTTACGTGTTTATTCTATATTTGGGCAACAGATTTATCATTTATGTGCCGGTGAGTAAAAGGAGATGTATCAGCTATCAACTAACATCATATTTGTCAATAGTGAAATTGAAATGATTGCTCTCTCTCTCTGTGTTTCAATAGTAAATTATACAAATATCTTATTTGCAAATATACACATCTCTGTAAAGCTGAATGACAAATCCTATTTTGCTATATATTCACCTTTAACAGTCAAATCACTTCCCCCTCCAAAAAAAAATGTCGAAACATCATAAAATCAACAAAGTGCTTCACTCAGACTTCCTACTGTTATCTCCATCATAGAGAGAATATTTGACCAACAAAAAATAATGCATGCTGCTATTTAGAAGATAGCACACAACTTATCAAGTTTCAACAATAGAAATGACATTTCTGCAAATTCTGGAGGAAAATTGATCACATAATGACAACATAAACTGTGTTGTATTAGAAATACAATATGTTTTCGGATCATTGCAAATTGAAACCCTAAAGTCCAACTCAACTCAATCGATTTATCCACCTTTTTTCCTGAACGAAGAGCATTTACTCTCTTGCTAAGCAGCTAGAACACTACTTCACAACAGAATCAACACAACAACAGCAAACTAGGCACATCATAAATCAACGATCTTGCGCTTCACTACTAAATCACTCAATCCTAATCGAATTCATTACACTGAGATTTAGGAATCAGATAAACCAATTGAATCCGGAAAAAAAAAAAGGATTCACACTTGCAGCTCATACCAATTCCTTCCAAATCAAAATCAGCCATCAAACACGACAGAATAAGCAATTGACAAGCGGAGAGATCGAAGGAAGCAAATTTGAGAAGAAAGGGGAAAATAAGGTTCACCGTAGGCGTAGAGGAAGCAAAAATTGATGGAGTTGATGAAGAAGAAGATGCAGAAATGGTGGAATCTCCTCATTGCAAGATTCGATTGTGTAATCTGTTGAGTTCAGTGTTGAATTTGGGGCATAAACTAGAGAAAATCGTGCCCGCTGACCATGGCCTTGACTGGTTTGCTTTTGGAATTGGGGAAATTTTCACTTCCTATTTCTCACAGTGTTGCTTCAAAAATTAAAAATAAGCCCTAGAATGGTCAATGACTCAATTGATCAAAATTTAACTTTATATTGCTTAAAAAAATACTATAACATAATTAATCGACATGCAACAATGGTATTTGTCCATGGAGCATCCGGGTGCACAGCACCCCCCTCTCACTGTGCAATATTACATTAATAATTAATGTAATATTGCACAGTGAGAGGGGGGGGGGGGGGTTTGCACCCGGGTGCTCCATGGACAGAACCTGCAACAATGGGTATAAACTAAACAAGATCGTGTGCATGTGTTGGTTTAGTGGTAGAAAGTTAATACTCGAAGACCGGGGTTAAAGGTACCGGATTCGATTTCCTCCGTAACGCACCTTTTAAATTTTTGCATTCAATTTATTATTTATATCATGATAAGGTCTTGGTAAGTTACAGTTGAGTATACTGCATACAATTCTCCAAGTGTATTCGTACATTGACGATAAAAAGGAACTTAACTAGACGTTTCCGTTTCAATCAAAGGATTATTATTAAGTCATCTCGGATGCAACTTAATTAGACGTCTTCATTCCAATCAAACAAGTGTGGTTGAGTTATCTCAAATATGTGAACGTCGGCCTACCGTAACCAAAGTATTCGATATAGTCATTCTTCCACGTATAGTGTTGCTTAATTCTTCTAACTAGTACGTACACCCGCGCGTGCGCGGCGACGTATCATTAAAAACTTTATAATTATGATATGTTTTGTAGGGAAGGATCTAGGCCATTCAAATTTTTAATGGTATTATTTTTATATTGTAGTTGTATTTTCTTTAAACTTTCATATGTAAGAATATAGGTTTGCCCGTCTAAACTTGTTTTGAAATGCTTGCCCATTTATATGTAAAATTATAGTTTAGAAACATGTAGAACAAAATTATACATTGATATCAACTTATTTACCCTCTACAATTCACATAACAAGAGTAAATATAAAGAAATAAAAAAGAAATAAATAAATATAAAAAAGAATCAAATAAATTGATATTGTGCATATACAATAAAAAAATAAAAAAAAATAGAATTACACACATATAAAATAAAATATAAATAGTCTAGGAAAGAGGAGGGAGAAAAAAAATTATATACAATTTTAAGTTATCATAAATTTTTCATTTTATTAAATCTATTTTCTATGACTCTTGTATCAAATCAAAAATCTTATCACCATTTCTAATTTAAGGTGCATATTGAGTATTTGTCATGAGTTATATTTGATGATTCTTATAAATAATAAAATAAAATCATAAACTAATTATATTGGGTTAGCTGGAGATTAATCAAAGAAGTGTGTTAATCTTAATATCTAATAACGGAACCGGAATCCGTATATATGGTAAGTCTTTTTTCTTTAAAAAAAATATTAATATTAAAATCATAATTAATTTTATAATCATACATTAATTAGTTAGCTTTTAAATTTGGAAACTAAATATCCGTAATACGGAAACTCCGTGTGATGGGTTAAGATTGAATTACTAAGTTTAAAATCTTCTCTTTCATAATTAAAAACATTTTTGATGAGCTTAAATTTTGTAAAGTCAAAATCTGAAGCCATAGTATATTTTTGAATTTTATGTTTTGTTTTGTTTATTATATTTGTGAAAATATATATTATGTATAGTATTTAAATCTATTAATAATTTATAAGTATATATTGATCATGTATAATTAAGAATTATTATTATTATAAATATAATTGACACATAACTTTTTGATGTCTGTAAAATTTGAAGTCATGATATTCTATAATTTTTTTTGGATAATCTGTTTATAGAAAAAGCAATGACTCATAACTGGTATAAGGCTTTGAAGAAAGCATCAAATGTCAGAAAACTTGAGATGGAAAAGAACCAAACAACAAAAAAGAAAAGAAAATAAACTATGTATTTGAAAGGGGATTCGTGGTCTTGAGGGACACGTCGACATCGAGCTTAATTCACAGGCTGACTTCGACTTGGATGGATCCCTTCTAATGGTGGGACAAATGCCGGGTTCGGCAATGCGGGTGATAGTTAGAACTTCGGAGCTTGAGCTTTTTATTCATTTATTTGAAAGTCAAAACAAAAAATAATAAGTTCCAACTTTAATTTTCAAATTATTTTAAATAATGTCAATAATAATTTTGGAGGTATTTACCACAATCAAAATAAATATACTATGTAAAATAAAGGGTTGTTATATATTTATGGCATCAACTTTGCCCTTATAGTTACTTTATGACATAACCTTTAAGAAATTATAAAAATAGCAGTATAACCTTTGTTTCATTGATATATTATGACTAAAATATTTTTACATGGACAAATAATTTTGCAATTAACACCAAGTTGGGTAAAATTGAAATCGTTTTGTATTTTTTCGCATCTTTTAAAAGTAACAAATTGAATCTAATTCGAATATAGGTTCAAAGGATGTCTTAATGATCATCAATTTATGAACAAAACTTAAAATTAAAAAAAATATGTTAAAATCCTAACATCAAGCCCATCGATTTGAAAGGTCTGGGCCATCGAACCGCCATCAGAGTTGGATGGAATCGATCTCAAAAGGTTACTACACAATTTGTGACAATGCATGTTCATCGTCAAAATTGCACTTGAATATGTTAACAATCCAATGATATGCTGCTCATCTTCATTCAATCACTGATGTGGATAGCATGACGCATAAAAGTAAGAGCCAATAACGTAGACTATAAATGTATTAAATGAGCAAATATTAAGTAATTTTTGTAATTTTTCAAAGATGAAGCCATAGAATAACTATAAGGGGAAAAGTCAGGCCATAAGTGAAAAACAATCCTAAAATAAAAAAGAATAACGATAATGCGGACTAACTTAAACAGTGCTAACAAAAAGTGGACGTCATATATATAGTTTTTATAAATATATATAATGGTAGCTGATAATACTCCATCCGTCCCATAATTGTAGAGACAATTTTCCTTTTCCGTCCGCCCCAAATGTATGGAGACATTCAATTTTTAGTAAACACACTTTACCTTTTTTATCCTCATCTTTTTATATTATTTACATATCCTTTCTAATTAATACACCCCAATTTTTACAAAGTAAGATTCTCTCTCCACTCAATACTAATATTAATATTTAAACTTTATTAAAACCCATACCATTTTAAAATATCTCTACAATTATGGGAATAATATAATACTTCTGAAAATTTGAGTAATTGTTGATAGAGTAGGTATAAAAAATGAGATTTACCCAAATATTAATGAAGCTGTCACCCTATCCTGTTGAACTGGACTTGAAATTGGTCCACTTTTCTTACCAGCCGAATTATGTACAAGACGACTTACCTAATTTTTGAATAATTATCATCGAGAGGGAGAGCGCAATATCAGAAACGTGAAAAGTAGGAAACTTGGACTAATTTGTTCATAAATAAAGTCCCAAATCATAAAAAAATTAATTAAATTAAGTAAGAGGAAAATATCTTCCCAACTAGCCTTTGGGGGTTGGTAAGCGCACCAACCTTCGCGTGCACACACGCTCCGTAAACCGCGCGTATCTCTCTACCCCCGTCAAATTGTCACTGAAATCAGCGTAAGATATAAAAAAAGAAGTAAATCAAGTGGGAAATTACGCTGCTGCCTACGGCTGTAACAAACACAACACAGATTTAACCTTCGAGATCTACCCCGGCGCCACCACCCACCCTCACCCACCCCGGACCTCTATCATTTCCCTCTATAAATAAGCGCACTCATTCATCCCTTCAACTCGCGTCTTGCCCTTCTCTCTCTCTCTCTCTCTCTCTCTCTCTCTACATCTCCTTCTCTCCTACCGGAAACCGGTCTCTTTTGCCCCTTCGTTCCTAAGGGTACGTTGTCCAGTCAGTCACTGTCGTACTGTTGGTTTTATGCTCTCCGTTTGCACAAATCTCGGTTTCTTATGAATATGATGCTCGTGTTTGCTTCTTCGCGTCACCTTCAGTGTTAATTTAATCTACTAACTAATCATCACCTATAGTTATGGGGAAATGCTAAGAATTGAGGTTTTGGAACTCAGCCTATTGAGGTTTCTGATTAATTCAACTGGATCTGTCGGTAGTAGTGAAGTTGCTTGATCTGTTGAAGTTTGCTATTTCAAAAGAGTCGGTCGACAAATTTCGCTGTGAAATCATCAGAAATGTTATGCTGCTTGTGATCCTGAAATTGTGAAATGAGCTGACATGGCATTTCCGGGTGATTAATGTGTGGTTGATAGTGATTTGGCTTAGTAGTGTGGTGATAAGCTTCGAGTAGTAGATATAGGGGCGTAGGAATGTCAGATCTGAATTTCGGAGTTTTGCTCTGATTAGATCTGAGATGAGGGCGCTGTTGAGTATCGTTAGTGCAGTCAAATCTGTTCACATTGTGGCACGCTTTCGTTTTACGAACATGTATTGTTTTAATGCGTTAGATCTGAGATTATTTTCATTTTTAAGTTATGGATCTGAGTCTTGGTTATAGTTTTTCTATTTGAACTTGATATGATGCTTGCGTTTGATGTGATCATTATGATATAACGATAGACTAATGAGTTATAAGGCAAGTGATGTTTGAGAACTTATCGGATCAATGTAAACTCATTTATGTATACTGTTTGGTCCAACTAATGTTGATTGAAAGTTGATTAGTTGTTTGACTGATTTACGTGGTTTGATTAATTGAATATTTTATATTACCAGAAAAATGGCGTCCCACATTGTTGGATACCCCCGTATGGGCCCTAAGAGAGAGCTGAAGTTCGCTCTTGAGTCTTTCTGGGATGGCAAGAGCAGCGCTGAGGATTTGGAAAAGGTGGCAGCTGATCTCAGAGCTAACATCTGGAAGCAGATGTCTGAAGCCGGGATCAAGTACATTCCCAGCAACACATTCTCGTACTATGATCAGGTGCTCGACACCACCGCAATGCTCGGTGCCGTTCCCCCGAGATACAACTGGACTGGTGGTGAGATTGGTTTCTCCACTTACTTCTCCATGGCCAGAGGTAACGCCTCTCTTCCTGCTATGGAGATGACCAAGTGGTTCGACACCAACTAGTAAGTGATAGATCAGCTTTAAAGAAAAGCAAAACTTAATTGTCATGTACTTTTTTCTGATGTTTATCTATCTAATCTAATCATTTGTGTTTGTTTGTGCAGCCACTTCATTGTCCCTGAGTTGGGCCCTGATGTGAAATTTTGCTATGGTTCCCACAAGGCCGTGAATGAATACAAGGAGGCTAAAGCTGTAAGAGCTCCATTATGTCCTGTATTTCCAATTTAACGTATTAGTTATTACAGAATAATATTGACTGTGTCTATTTAATAGAAACCAAACTAGTGTGTGTTATTTGACTCATTGATACGACTTATATAAGTATAGAGTTCCATAGTAAATATCTCTTATATTAAATGTTTGTAAGTATCTCTGTTTTGCTCTGTTTTGAATTGAATCTATAAGTAGAATAGGCAGTACAATATCAGATGATCTGAGCCAAATTCCTCTACCATAGTCAATATGTTTGATATTTAGCTAAAGATCCAGTCCTAATTGTCATGTTCTCTCATGCAGCTCGGTGTTGATACCGTCCCAGTCCTTGTTGGACCCGTGTCATACCTTTTGCTTTCCAAACCTGCTAAGGGAGTTGAGAAAACTTTCCCACTTCTTTCTCTTCTTGACAAGATTCTTCCAATCTACAAGTAAGAAAATTGAGAATCTATTGTTTCAATAAACATTTTGTATTATGATTGCCTCCGTTATTTATAGTATATAATCCTGCAGGGAAGTAATTACTGAGCTGAAGGCAGCAGGTGCTTCATGGATCCAGTTTGATGAGCCTACCTTGGTTAAGGATCTCGAGGCTCACCAGCTGGAAGCATTCACCAAGGCCTATGGAGAGCTGGAATCGACCTTATCTGGCGTTAGCACCATCATTGAAACTTACTTTGCTGATGTACCTGCTGCTGCATACAAGACCCTCACCTCCTTGAGCGGAATTTCCGGCTTTGGTTTTGATTTGGTTCGTGGAGCCCAGACCCTTGATTTGATCAAGGCTGGTTTCCCTGCTGGAAAATACCTCTTTGCCGGAGTTGTTGATGGAAGGAACATCTGGGCTAATGATCTTGCTGCATCTCTCACTGAGCTGAATGCTCTTGAGGCCATCGTCGGAAAGGGTATATTAATTAGCTAACACCTATTTGTTGCTGATTCAAATCCTAAGTTTATAGTGTCTCATTTCTTATTTTTTTGGCCTCAGACAAGCTTGTTGTGTCCACATCCTGCTCACTTCTCCACACCGCTGTTGATTTGTGCAATGAGACTAAGCTGGACCAGGAAATCAAATCATGGCTCGCATTTGCAGCTCAGAAGATTGTTGAAGTGAATGCTTTGGCAAAGGCACTGTGCGGTCAGAAGGATGAGGTATATGTCATGCCTAAACATCTTATGAATTTGTATTAAAAAGGGATTTTTACAGTTCAAATCTAATTGTTTCAATCTTGTTGCAAATTGGCTTCAAAATCTGTTGTATAAATCTTTGGCTTATCATAGCAACGGGTATAGTGTTGTTGCTCATTTACATATTTGGATGTTTCCAGGCCTTCTTCTCTGCCAATGCTGCTGCGCAAGCCTCTAGGAAATCCTCTCCTAGGGTGAACAATGAGGGTGTACAAAAGGCTGTAAGTAACTGAATTTTTTGTATTTGTGAATTTGACTTTCATGCATCTTGCAGCTAAATAGTAGTGACCTGACCATCCGATCTTTGATTTGCTCATCTAGGCTGCTGCTCTAAGGGGTTGTGACCACCGTCGTGCTACCAACGTTAGTGCCAGACTTGATGCTCAACAGAAGAAGCTTAACCTTCCAATCCTCCCAACCACCACTATTGGTTCATTCCCCCAGACAGTGGAGCTCAGAAGAGTGCGCCGTGAATACAAGGCCAAGAAGTGGGTCTTGTTTGCTTAATTTTATTTTATTTTTTTTGTAATCTTAAATGTATTGAAATCCATTTCTAAAAGGTTCAAATTTTGATTGTAGGATCTCTGAGGAGGACTACGACAAGGCTATCAAGGAGGAGATCAACAAGGTTGTCAAGCTCCAAGAAGAGCTCGACATTGACGTTCTTGTTCACGGAGAGCCAGAGGTGAGCCAGAAAAAAAAGGACATTCTGTAAAAAGAGTCGTTCTTAACGTTTTGGTTAATATATCAATGCTAACGTGTTTTTAAGTTTGTTTTTAACATTATATAATATTTTGGCTGTCTAATTAACAGAGGAACGATATGGTTGAGTACTTCGGAGAGCAGTTGTCTGGTTTTGCCTTCACCGCAAATGGCTGGGTGCAATCATATGGATCTCGATGTGTGAAGCCACCAATCATCTATGGTGATGTCAGTCGCCCCAACCCAATGACCGTGTACTGGTCGACTGCTGCCCAGAGCATGACCAAGCGCCCAATGAAGGGAATGCTTACTGGCCCAGTTACCATTCTCAACTGGTCTTTCGTGAGGAACGACCAACCTAGGTAATGTTTCTAATGAAAGGTGTTTTGTTCTCTTTTGGCTCTTTCGTTATCCTAATGCTAGCTTTTGGTTTGGTTTCCCAGATTCGAGACCTGCTACCAGATTGCTTTGGCCATTAAGGACGAAGTCGAGGATCTTGAGAAGGCCGGTATCACCGTGATCCAGATTGACGAGGCTGCATTGAGAGAAGGGTTGCCTCTCCGCAAATCCGAGCACGCTTTCTACTTGGACTGGGCCGTACACTCCTTCAGAATCACCAACGTCGGAGTCCAAGACACCACCCAGGTGTGTTTCGTCTCATCTCTTGGTCTTTATGTAACATTTCCTTCAAATTGTAATGCTCATTTGACTAATGGCTTTGTTATTTTGATCAACAGATCCACACCCACATGTGCTATTCCAACTTCAACGACATCATCCACTCCATCATCAACATGGATGCAGATGTGATCACAATTGAGAACTCGCGGTCAGACGAGAAGCTGCTGTCGGTGTTCCGTGAGGGAGTCAAGTACGGAGCTGGAATCGGCCCCGGTGTGTACGACATCCACTCCCCAAGAATCCCGTCGACTGAGGAGATTGCGGACAGGATCAACAAGATGCTTGCTGTACTCGAGACCAACATCTTGTGGGTGAACCCCGACTGCGGTCTCAAGACCCGCAAGTACGGAGAGGTGAAGCCGGCCCTCGAGAACATGGTGGCTGCTGCCAAGCTCCTCCGAACCAACCTTGCCAGTGCCAAATAAACTCTCTTCCATTTACTTCGCAGATTTTAAGAAAAAATATTTCCTTATCAATTTTAATAATTGTGGTTTCGGAGAAAAGGAGGGAAAGAAAGATGGTTGACTAGGTGTAGGGTGCCCGCGGGGCGTTTTGTTTTGGGGATTGCTTATGATTTCATGTTTATTTGGAATATTATTGTCTTTCTTTTTTTTTTTTTTTTTGAATTTGGAATAGTACGATCACATTGTGAGAGGAGCTTCCAAATTTATTTGTATCCGGTGGTTTTTGGAAATCTAAAGGAATTATTGTTTTCCTGATTGAGTGTCATTTTATTTCGGCGTATCCTGTTGAAGCTCATATTAGTCCCGCACTGCCATATTATATACAGACTAAAATTGGTTGTCTTGTTCTGGATATTTTTAATTCGTACATCGTTGAACATTTTTAGTTTGGTTCATTATAAATTACAATTACAAATAACAATGAACACTTCTGAATGTCGGCACAAATTTGAGGCTAGTAATCTTTAACTGAGTTATATTATCATCCAAACAATTAACCAATCACCGTAGTCCTACGACTCCAAGAAAATAGAAATTCAATATAGTTGATAAAAACGAAGCAAACAAATTAAGAATCGACAACAACAAAGCAACGACATGAAGTTGAAACCAAAAGTTTAAAACTTGTAAATTACTAAACCAAAAAGATGGATGGGAAATAATAGGAGACTTTTGCTTACCTGGAAAGAGGATGTGGAAAAAAAAACGAATTATAATTCACGAGCTTATATATAAATATCTAGGTTATGATATTTCCATATTCGAGGTCAATAAAGAATAAAGATAAATAATTGATTCTAAAATAATTCTTTTAGGTGATTGAAAAATAAATATTGTGCAGCATGATTGCTTAGATTCGTCAAATTGATTAGATAGAGGTAAATAAGGGGAAAATGATTAGATTGAGATAAATAAGGAAAATAAAATACTTGAAACAAAAATAAGGTAAATTGTGAAATGTATGGATTGAACAATGATTATAATACAAATAGTAGAATAAAATATAGAATTAAAAATGTATAAATATAAAATTAAGCTAAATAAGAATATAGGATTGTGTCAGTGTGGATGCCAAGTAGAACTCCGCATTATGGAGAGATTTTGAATAATAATACATATGTACAATAAGATATTATTATTATTATTATGGAATTGGTGAAAGAAAATTTAGAGAAGGGGCCATGACATGAGATGCTTTGTTAAAATGATTACTACTCCTTATTTATTAATATTTTATTATTATTTTAGTAAACATGAGGCTATAATGAAAAACATGAGGGCGAGGAATAGAATTACTCTATTGAATACTTTATTCAAGTGACACTTTGAAGCACTTTATATTATTGTAAGACTAACTAGTATCCAAGTATTATCTCTAGTCAAGTATATCATTTCAGTTATGTAAATGATCCATTTGTTTAAATAAAAATATCTCAACTTTCGTAACTATTGAATAAAATCAATAGCATTGTTATAAATTTCACATGTCATTTGAAAACTAAAATATACCTAGTCAACAAACAAAATCATACAAACAATTATAGGTAAACCAACAAAAAAATGTCATCTTTAAGAAAAATCAACCGAAAATGAAGATTTCAAATTAAGATTTCTCGAGAACAAAACATCGAAAAAATAGAGAAAACTCACCGGCCGCATCATTATCGGGGGTTGGTAAAACACACCAACTCATCGCGTGGATCCACGCTCCTCAATACGCGCGTCGTCCTTCCCCCTATTCCCTTCAGAATTTTCTCTAAATTAGTCTAAGTAGATTTAGAGTAAACTTTCGTCAAATTCTCATCTTGCATACCATTTAAAATCCGTCTATAAATTATTAAATTATTAATTTTTTCTTATTTTGCTACAAATTATAATTTTGACTTAAATAATATGACATAGAACGCTGAAAATTTGATGGGACATAATTAAAATGCATCGCACCAACAAGGGACGACGTCGTATTATTAGGTATGGCGAAAATGATGTCATTCTTTGCAATTGAAGGTTTGTTATTATAAGCAAAAATAATGATTGGTAGCAAATTGAGAAAAAATCAATAGTTCAATAATTTTTAGTCAGATTAAAATTGGTATGCAAAAATAAAAATTTGATGAAAATTCAATAATTTAGAGTATAATAATCTAATACAAGAGTAATAAAGAAATGAGAATATAGTAATTTCATTTTTGGGAGATCTACCAACACAGCAACAGCAACAG
This sequence comes from Salvia sclarea, assembly GCA_036873715.1. NCBI lineage: Eukaryota > Viridiplantae > Streptophyta > Magnoliopsida > Lamiales > Lamiaceae > Salvia > Salvia sclarea. The sequence continues at coordinate 4,871,575 of JAYJMF010000030.1, forward strand.
CAACAACCGCCAAATTCCCAAAACCTCCCTTGCCTACCATAAATAAGCCCGTTCTTCCGTCTCCTCAGCTCGCGCCTCACTTCTCTCTCTCTCTCTCTCTCTACCAGAAACCGATATCTGTGTTCCGCCTCTCTCTTCGCAAGGGTACGCTTTCCACGCTCTCATACTGGCTCAACCCTTCATTTATAGCTTCATCATTACATAAATTATCGTGTTTTGTTCAGAATATTTCTTTTGCTCGTCGCTGCTGCCTCTGTTCATTTATTGCGCTCATTCATCCATATTTTAGCTCCTGAGTGGAGTTGCGATTTCGGTTTCATAACCGGTGGTTCTCATTGATTCGCTTAGATATATTGGTAATCGTCTGTTTCCCGACGTGGTTGCTTGATCTGGTGAAGTTTCCGTTTTTGATCGTGATCTTAATCTGCTCTGTTTTCTTAGTGATAAGCATCACCATTGCATGCTGTTTGTGGTATTATATATTTGGATATGTTGTGAATGTGGCATTTGTTAACGTTGGCGGCGTGGAGGTGGTAAACCTAAATATTGTGATTTTAATTTAGAATGTAGCTTTTGGATCTAGATTCGGAATTTTTCTGCATAGATCTTAGATGAAGGGGCTATGCAATGTCTTGAATCATGTTAACTGTTTCACACTTTCGTTTTACCAATACTTATTATCGTGATCCCGTCATTGGATCTGCAATTATTTATTTTGAGGTTGTGGATCTGAGTGCTTGGTTAGTGTAGGCCATGCATCGCACTAAACTATAACGCTACTATTTGTGATGTTTTAATTCTGATCATGTTGTTGAGGTTATTGTGAAACATGCGAGTGTTAATATGCTAATCAAATTATTATGCATGGGTTTGTATGCTTTTGATATAGCACGTGACTGGTGTGGCAAATGAAGGTTCAATGCTTCATGGATTACTGTGATATCATTTAAGTTAATATGTGATTTGATGTGAATTAAACTGCTCCTTTTATTGAACAATTTTCAACTTAAACACCTGTAGACTAGTGTGCTTAGTCATCCCCCCCTTCATGTTATACAGATATTTTCTACATGTAATTATAAAAATCAAGCTCTATCTTATGCTTTAATGTGATTTGACTGATTGGATTTGGTATTCCAGAAAAAATGGCTTCCCATATTGTTGGATACCCCCGTATGGGCCCCAAGAGAGAGCTGAAGTTCGCTCTGGAATCTTTCTGGGATGGCAAGAGCAGTGCCGAGGATTTGGAAAAGGTGTCAGCAGATCTCAGATCATCCATTTGGAAGCAGATGTCTGATGTTGGGATCAAGTATATCCCCAGCAACACATTCTCGTACTATGATCAGGTGCTTGACACAACCGCGATGCTCGGTGCCGTTCCCCCGAGATACAACTGGACTGGTGGTGAGATTGGTTTCTCCACTTTCTTCTCCATGGCCAGAGGAAATGCATCTGTTCCTGCTATGGAGATGACCAAGTGGTTCGATACCAACTAGTAAGTGATGGATGATGCTTTTCTCAGAAAAACTTGAGTTTCCTTACACTTCTGATGTTTATTTTCTAATTTTGCTGCTTCGTCTGCGCAGCCACTTCATTGTCCCCGAATTGGGACCTGATGTGAAGTTTTCTTATGCTTCTCACAAGGCTGTTAATGAATACAAAGAGGCTAAGGCGGTATGAACTCTTTAGATCTTCTGCTGTAATTATATACAGATTCTTAGTGAATATCTAAAATTAGTTTAAATCTTCATGATGATATTTGTTGCCATCTAATGAGTTTTCTGTCCTATCAAGCAGCTCGGTGTAGATACTGTTCCAGTACTTGTTGGTCCTGTTTCATACTTGTTGCTTTCCAAACCTGCCAAGGGTGTTGAGAAAACTTTCCCTCTTCTGTCCCTTCTTGACAAAATTCTTCCAATCTACAAGTAAGAATGTTAACCCTAAGATTTAGTATCATGATCCTCTCACCTTTTACATCACTAAAACATTTTGAATTCTGGCAGGGAAGTTATTGCTGAGCTGAAGGCTGCCGGTGCATCATGGATTCAGTTTGATGAGCCCACGTTAGTTAAAGATCTTGAGTCTCACGAGTTGGAAGCATTCACAAAGGCGTACAGTGACCTGCAATCATCTCTGTCTGGTGTTGATGTTCTAATTGAGACTTACTTTGCTGACATTCCTGCCGCTGCATTCAAAACCCTTACCTCATTGAGTGGAGTCTCTGGTTATGGAATTGATTTGGTTCGTGGAGCCCAGACCCTTGATTTGATCAAGGGTGGATTTCCATCTGGAAAATATCTGTTTGCTGGAGTTGTTGATGGAAGGAACATCTGGGCTAATGATCTGAATGCATCCCTCTCCATCCTGCAGTCTCTTGAAAGCATAGTGGGAAAGGGTATGTTGGTAAACAGCTATATACTTACAAGGTCTTAAGTTTTCTCTAAGGTTGTTATTTAATTTAATTATTTTACCCCCATGCAGACAAACTTGTTGTGTCCACCTCCAGCTCACTTCTCCACACTGCGGTGGATCTGGTAAATGAGACTAAGCTAGACCAAGAAATTAAATCATGGCTCGCATTTGCAGCTCAAAAGGTTGTTGAAGTGAATGCTTTGGCAAAGGCATTGACTGGTCAGAAGGATGAGGTATGCGAATACTAACCTCTGAATTTGTTACAAGAGGCATACCACAATTCCATTTCTGTTTGGGTCAAAATATAAGTGGATTATAAAACTTTTCATCTTAATATGTATTCATCTTTACTAAACTTATTTGGATCATTCAGGCATACTTCTCTGCCAATGCTGCTGCTCAGGCATCTAGGAAATCCTCACCTAGAGTGAACAATGAAGCTGTTCAAAAGGCTGTGAGTGAATCTTCATATTTATCATTTCAGTTTTTATGTCTCCTGTTGCTAAACTGCTGTGCTCTTTCCGTCCATTTCAACTAGGCTGCTGCATTGAAGGGTTCTGACCATCGTCGTGCTACAAATGTTAGTGCCAGACTTGAGGCTCAACAGAAGAAGCTTAACCTTCCAGTCCTCCCAACCACCACTATTGGTTCCTTCCCGCAGACCGTGGAACTCAGAAGAGTGCGCCGTGAATACAAGGCCAAGAAGTGAGTCTTGTTTGCATGAATACAAGTTCCCTCACAATCCCAAAATGCATTGATATCCATTTCTAAAAGGTTCGAGTTTTGGTTGTAGGATCTCTGAGGAGGACTACGATAAGGCTATGAAGGAGGAGATCAACAAGGTTGTCAAGCTTCAAGAAGAGCTTGACATTGATGTTCTTGTTCACGGAGAGCCAGAGGTGAGCCAATTTAAAGGCCATTTTGGTTTGCAATTATTTGTTAAGATATCGCTACCCTAAGTGTTCTGTTTTCTTAACATTATCTTGTATCTTTTGGTTGTCTAATTGTCAGAGAAACGATATGGTTGAGTACTTTGGAGAGCAGCTGTCTGGTTTTGCCTTCACAGCAAATGGCTGGGTGCAATCATATGGATCCCGATGCGTAAAGCCACCGATCATCTATGGTGATGTCAGTCGCCCCAACCCAATGACTGTCTACTGGTCCTCTGCTGCCCAGAGCATGACCAAGCGCCCGATGAAGGGAATGCTTACTGGTCCCGTCACCATTCTCAATTGGTCTTTCGTGAGAAACGACCAACCCAGGTAATGCTTATCATTACCACGGAGTGTCCTAGGAGATATGGGTGTCTGTGTTTCTCCTTTTTATACTAAAGCTGGCCTTTTGGTATTGCTCGCAGATCCGAGACCTGTTACCAGATTGCGTTGGCCATTAAGGATGAAGTCGAGGATCTTGAGAAGGCCGGTATCACCGTGATCCAAATCGACGAGGCTGCATTGAGAGAAGGGTTGCCTCTCCGCAAATCCGAGCATGCTTTCTACTTGGATTGGGCTGTACACTCCTTCAGAATCACCAATGTCGGAGTCCAAGACACCACCCAGGTGTGTCTCGTCTCTCATCCTCTATGCCACATTTCCTTCAATGGTTGTTCACTAATTCCTTTGTTATTTTGATTGACAGATCCACACCCATATGTGCTACTCCAACTTCAACGACATCATCCAATCCATCATCAACATGGATGCCGATGTGATCACAATCGAGAACTCACGTTCGGACGAGAAGCTGCTATCGGTGTTCCGTGAGGGAGTCAAGTATGGAGCTGGAATCGGCCCCGGTGTGTACGACATCCACTCCCCGAGAATCCCGTCGACGGATGAGATTGCGGACAGGATCAACAAGATGCTTGCTGTCCTCGAGACCAACATCTTGTGGGTGAACCCCGACTGCGGTCTCAAGACCCGCAAGTACGGAGAGGTGAAGCCGGCCCTCGAGAACATGGTGGCTGCCGCCAAGCTCCTCCGAACCAAGCTCGGGAGCGCGAAATGAGTCTACAGTGGGTTGGTTGGTTGGTTGTGAAAGAAGGTATCGGCATGGTCATGAAATAACTTTGGTCCCTGATGAGAGATCATTCTGTAGGATGTGGCCCGAGGGCATTTTGGTTTCTATCCTTGTTTTTTCAAGTATGTTTTCTGTCTTTCTAGGAAATTGAGTACTATATAATTGAGTGTATCCTTGTGGGAAATTTAAAGAAATTTGTGCTTTTCTATTGTCGCCAAATTGTTCATGTTTCTTGTCAGTCGATATGATATTATACCAACTGAAAGAAGATCACTGCAGCTGAAACATGTTCATCTATTTTTTAAAAGAAAAGCTCAGTTTGTTGTTACATTGAGATCTTAATGGAGCTATGGTAGTAGTTGAAGCTTAGATTAGATGTCGGCACCTCTTCTAATGTGAATACACAGATTATATATAGTGGGTAAGAGTGGGGACTGAGCAGCTTCTGGCTATTTTATTTGGTTTTATTATTTGCCTCGACTCTTGAGTAACAATTTTGGGCCACTGATTGTTTAATTCAGACTCCCTCTTAGTTAATCTGAGTATTGGAAAATTTTTGGAGCTTCAATTTTAGGCCATTAGTTATTCACTTATTCTATCCATATTAATAGGGAAAAAATTCGTCGAGGAAAACAAAACAAAGAAAGTGCATTTAAAAACAAGCGGGGGTGGGGGGAGGGGAATAAAAAACTATACTTTCAAACTTGAAATTATCATATGCTCCTTTTATTTATTTATTTTCAAATATGAACTAAATTAGAATTACTGTATATCATAATGTCAATACCTAATACTACATAGCTGATAATTTAGTACACCTCTCTACTACAATCGTCATGCATTATGACTTTGCAAAGTAATTGTCCCATCACCAACGTAAAAGCATCTCCAATGCAAGAAGGCAAAGGAGATGCATTCTCTAAAATCACCATTGGGAGGGAGGGAAGGAGATGCATTCTCTAAAATCACCTTTGATTTTTTTTTATTAATATTTTGTTTGATTTTCCTTTTCTTTTTATTTCTCGTTTGATTTCTTCTTGTATTTAAATTTTCAATCAACTTCTTTTTTTATCCCCTTAAAATAAATAGCTTTTTTTTTTTTTTTTCCATTTTTCCTTTCTTTCATTTCAGCTATGCAATAGATATGTTTGGAAATTTAAATAAATTGTGAATAAATTTATTCATTAATTTT
>JAYJMF010000030.1:4877297-4888902 GCA_036873715.1 Salvia sclarea
ATATATATATTTTATAATAGTATACTTTTTACGTGCTCGAACAAGATATTGGAAAATTAATTTTATACCCATATTTTCACGATAAAACTGTAAAACTCATAATTATTATTAATGTAAATTTTATACATAATGTGATAATTTGGGATCCATAATAAGCGTAAAATTGTGCGTTATTTTTCTTTTTTTATTACTCTCTCAGCCCAGCAAAAGTGTACACTAATTTGGTTTTGGACACGGGATGAGTAGTACAAGTGATTGGAATATGATATTAATTATTTGAAGATGTATGAGAAATAAAAATAATTTAAAAAAGAAATGTAACATATTCGTTGAGACGGTCTGAAAAAGGAAAACATAGCAATTCGTTGAAAACAGGTGGGAATATTTCAACGGCAGACGACACTTATTGGGGGACGGAGTGAGCCCGCGGGGAAGCATGTGGCGTGGGCGTGGGGTCCGTACGGATTGTGTGGGTAAGAATGTCAAAGTCTGCAGTTAGAAATAAGAATTCACCTCGATTTATTTATCTATCGATCCCACTTGCAAATCCATCCCCACAAGCAACTCAAATCAATGCCTTAGAAAGTGGGGGGTTTTGCAGAGTTTTTTATTTTCCCTTTCCCCCCCCCCCCCATCTCTCTTACACACACACACACAAAAAATCAGTGTTTAACAAGAAATCATGTCGGGAATTGAATTGAAGCGTGTGTGTGTGTGTGAGAGTAGGGAGGAACATCGGTCGGTTTTGGTTGCCGAACTGAATGGAACCAAAATAATCGAAATTTTCAAGATAAGTAACCAAAATCGAACCGACTAGTATAAAAAACGAATTGAAATCTCGGTCCGGTTTCGGTATAAAATCGAAACACCGAAATTTGGATAAATTTCAATTTTATAATTTTATACATATAATATTGTAAAGTAAAATAATTTTAATTTTCTATTTAATTAATTTTAATCAATAAATTGTAAAATATGGATATGATATGCATTATATAATATTTTATATATATACTATATATATAATACTTATAATTCAGTTATTCAGTATTTTCACTTCTAAAACTGAAATCGAACCGAAATATCGAAATTTTTAAAATTAAAAACCGAAACCAAATCGAACATAACAATAATCGAACTGAATCTATATTTCGATTGGATTCGTCTCGATTTTTCGATTAGAACCCAATATTGCTCACCACTAATGTGTGTGTGCGAGAGAGATATTAGTGGGGGTTTGGATTGAATAGAAGAGTGCAAGAAATGGAGTGATGATGAGGGGAAGTTGAGTGCAAATGGAGGGACATGATATGATGGGAATATGCACATCTCTGCAAACTATGTCTCTTTCTCTCTACATATGTTTTAATTAATTTATAGATAGATCTGCAAGAAGCAGTACTTGTGTGTGTGTGTGTTTTTTGAGACACGCAATGCACATAGATCGATATGACTCTTTGCTAGTTTTCTACATGGGTCGGCCCTCTTTATTTTTCACCTCTTGTTCCCTCTAGTTTTGGCACACATTATGTTATTCTGCCTAAAATCATTTACTCATCAAGAAGGCTCAGTTTAGGTGGTTAAGTTGAACTACCCGATAACTCTTATTTGCGAGTGGTTTTGAATTCAAATCCTATCCGACTAATAATAAGCTTGTGAGGGTGGGAAAACACGTCTTGACAAAATCGTAAGACCGTATACGGGGGGCTGACGCCTGCTCGATGCTGGAAGGTTAAGGAAGTTGGTAACTTGATGACAGGGCCGTGACTATAATTGCCCTAAGGTAGCGAAATTTCTTGTCGGATAAGTTTCGACCCGCACGAAAGACGTAACAATTTGGGCACTGTCTCGAAGAGGCCTGGTGAAAAATAGACATGTATGTGAAGATGCGAACTACCTGCACCTGGACATAAAGACCCTATGAAGCTTGACTGTTTCCTTGGGATTGAATTTGGGCTTGTGATGATAGGAAGTAAGAGGGTGCTTGATTAGTTTTATTTTTGAGAGCTTATAAGCTCAACAATTTATAAGATGATAAAATATATGAGCAATTGAACTTATAAGTTAAAGTGATAGTAAATTTTTATTTAGAGAGGATAAATTGAAAGATAAACCATATTGGGAATAATAATTCACAATATGGTTATTTTTGTAAATTCGTCTGGAGAATTTATTTTTTCGGGAATTTATAAATTATTGGAATTTAATTTTTTTTATGACTTATAATTTATTTAATTATGAGTTTATTCTAGCTATCACATACTTTTCAATAGCTTATAAGTTATAACAATTTATAAATTTCTTTAAGAAGCTTTTAAACTCAATCAAACATCCTTTTAAATTTTAGTAATAATTGTGGGGCAGAATGGTGTGGGCTTAGCTTCTAAGTTGTGTTGTGATATGTCAAATTAGGGAAGAAAGAGACTTGCTAAGCAGAAAATTGATTTCCAACAAGGAAAAGATTAACACAAATAAAAGAAGATTAAGGACATGGAGATGTAACTTGAAACTTGAAAGGAATAATAAATGAGAGATGCATGCGTGTTTCAAAGAAAATAAAGCTTGCTTCCAAATGAAACTGTTGAATCATCCACTTAATTTATTTTATTTATTTTTGCAAACTTCGGTTAGTTCCATTTATTTATTATTTTGTTTTCTTCTAAAACCCATTTTTTCCAGCATGATATATATGTATCGTATATATTGATCGAATAGTACGTACGAGTTACGACAGCTGAATAGCACTGTTTGTTTTATGTTGTTATATCACGTAATCAAATACTATTATATTTCAAATATTATGAATCGAAAATAGAAAGAGAAAGATAAATAAATAAGCAAACAAATAAATAAAATAGTGGAAATTCCATAACATTATAACTCACCCTATTCTTCTCCGATAACCCTCCTATTCCATCGCCAAATTAGTGGTCAGCTGAATTAATCAATATCATTAAGATTCAATTGTCTCTCTCTTCCCATACATTTTCTTTAAATATAGAATAATCTTCTATTTTTTAACTTTTTACTGAACTTATCTAGTCGTGAACAATAAACAGTAATTACAGCAGTGAATTACTAACATTTATATGATATATTTCATCATGGGTTTCAATGATTTGTATTTGCTTCCTTTTGTCTTTTTGATTCACGATTTTCTATCTACGACTCTGACAGTAAGTAGATGTAAGACTTGTAATAAAAAATGAATATATTTTATTTTGTTTTGTTTTAATTTTTCATTTTGACTTATAACGTTTTGGGATGCTCTGGAATGATGTGTTTTAGCCAAATCAGAAACGGATGTGCTCCAAGTGGTGTTCGTCATGACATCTTTTGTTGAAGCGCACCTTTATGATGAAATCACTCGAGAAATTGGTTGCCACCTGATCAGAGCTTTCTTATTTCACTTTTTCTTCGTTACTCTCTCTAATATTAGTCATATTTTAGAGCCCGAGACTATATATATTACTAAATTAAATTATCTCACAACTAGTCATTTATTTTAGGAAAACGATCTTATTAACAAGTTGTTGCCACATTATGATCATCGAAGCCTAAGCTCACGAATGCATCATGCCGGAATTGAAAAATCCGGAATTAGGAAATCATGGATCCACATAGATGGACTCGAAATCGAATCAGAAAAACGAGCTAAATGATATAATCTTGATGAAATTTATGAATATTGTCCTAACAAATTTCGAACAAGTCGTTAGTACTATAACGATTATATAAATTGACCATCCTTGGCTTATTTTTCCGATTCTGCTTCGAGTTCATTTATGTGGACTCACGATTTTCCTTCTTAGCTTCAGAATATCGTTTTTCTTAATCTCGATTAATAATAATATATTTAACTTTCACCTCAAAAAGAAAAGGTTTGTAGCCAAGAATTTCCAATGCAACTTTCTCATAATTCTAGTCTCACTAGTTAATTAATTATACTCAATCACTACTATAAAGCCTATTTGATTTTAATAAAAGAAAATCGTATCTCAATCTTTCTTTTTCCCCCAAACAACAATAAAATCCACGTAAATTATCTAATAATTAATCAAAATAAAAATTATTCCTATAATTTTTTACCATATTGTAAAAAAAAAAAAAATGAAATTACTGTAGGCGCCAAAAATTCGAAGAAATGGCGGTTGTTGTCAGAAGAAGACAAAGCGAAGAAGACAGGATAAATCAGAATTCAAATAACAAACACACATTTCGACATCAACCGATTTGTCATATACATGGCGATACATATAACTAACTGTATCCATTCACACACTACACACAGTGAGGCGAAGAGAGTTGAAATTGAGAAATGGCGGATATCAAAGAAGATTTCGGAGCTCAAAACTCGGAATCTCAGCTCATCGAAGAAGATACGAAAAAGCGGAGCTCAAAACCCCAGCGATTGGCGTCGGTCGATGTCTTCAGAGGCCTCACCGTCGCGGTAATTATTTAATTGCTGTTAATTTGATTAGGTCAATGTTTAGCTGCGGTTAATTTCTCGTTTTCATGTCGAATTTGTGAAGTTTACGGCATTAATTTGAGAGATGAAGTATTGATGCTGGATTATCTCTGTGTTTTGTAATCTGTGAGGGGATTTTACTATTCGAATTGACTATATACATGATTGAGTGAGTATTGTTATCTTCAACACTAGGATTTCTCTCCTTCAGTTGCTCTTAAATTTGATTAGGTTAATGTTTAGCTATAGTTAATTTATTGTTTTCATGTCGAATTTGTGAAGTTCACAGCCCTAATTGTCAGTGCTATCTGCTGTTGAGAGATGAAGTGTTGATGTTGAATTATCTCTGTGTTTTCTAATTCTATGAGGGCGTTTTTGCTGATGATATACACGATTGAGTATTTTTATCTTAACTTCTGGGATTTCTGCGATTATATCTCTTTTAATTGGTTATCCATCGAACTAAGTTATCTCAAATTGCATAAATTATCAAAGGCTTTAGGTTATACTTTGTTTATCTAACTAAGCTAATCATTGAGGGGGCATTACTTCGAGTGATAGGATAGATTAGGTAAAAATAGTTTTAGGTAATTTACCATTTACTTCGATGGATTGATTAATTTTGAAGTTTTTTGAGCAAAGTAGATGCGTTATTTTTTAATGATGTTGGATTGTAGTTGATGATCCTGGTGGATGACGCGGGCGGAGAGTGGCCGGTTATAGGGCATGCCCCATGGAATGGCTGCAACCTTGCTGATTTTGTTATGCCATTTTTCCTCTTTATCGTGGGAATGGCCATTGCCCTCGCGCTCAAGGTTCGACTCTTTCAAGCAATTCGACCATCACTGATTGTTGTTATACACTCTTTCTCTTATTTCTGTGGCTAGAGAGTGCAAGCTAGGGCAAAATCTATCAGAAGAGTCATTTTCAGAACTATTAAACTTCTCTTTTGGGGCCTCCTTTTACAAGGTTAGTTTCTTAGTTCTGTTTAGCCTCTGCATACTTTATTTAGGTAATATTGGAATTGAATCCTTCGGTGATTTGGTTTTGTGCAGGAGGTTATTCACATGCCCCCGACAAGCTAACGTATGGGGTTGACATGAAAATGATAAGGTGGTGTGGAATTCTTCAGGTGAAAATGATAATTCCTTCCCGATTTGGACTGATTTATCTTTGATCAAATGAAGTTGTAGTGAGAGAGGATTGTTCTATTTTTCGCAGAGAATAGCTCTCGCCTATTTAGTGGTCGCTTTAGTAGAAATTATGACGAGATCTTCTGTTCCAAAAGGTCTATCACATGGAAAGTTTTCTATATTCAAGCTATATATTTGGCATTGGTGAGTGTTGTCTTAGCAGTTTTTGATCAATTTAATCTTGAAGAATTTTCGATTGAGTAGTGATTGATGATTTGCAGGATTTTCGCAGCTTGCGTTCTGTGTGTTTATCTGGCCGTGCTATATGGAATATCTGTTCCCGACTGGCAATTCCGGGTGCTAAATACAGACAGCCCTGATTTTGGGAAAGTTCTAACAGTAAACCTCTCTATTCCTTGTTAGATAGTTTGATGGCTATTACCTTTTATTTCTCAACTAAAATTGTTAGGACGACAAATTTTGATATTTCAGGTAGCTTGCAATGTGAGAGGGAAGTTGGATCCTCCTTGTAATGCAGTAGGCTATGTCGATAGAAAGGTTCTCGGAATCAATCACATGTATCAGCATCCAGCTTGGAAGAGATCCAAAGTGAGCGATCTTGTCTCATATATGTCGTTGGTAACTCGAAAATCTTCCGGGGTTCATATTTCTGAAGTCTTGCAGGCTTGCACAGCTAGCTCCCCGCACGAGGGATCTTTCCGAAGCGATGCCCCGTCTTGGTGCTGGGCGCCTTTTGAGCCCGAAGGAATTCTGAGGTAGGCACTTGCCATCATCTCCACGTTTCTCAATCCGTGCATGTTCTGATCCGTTGTTGTGGTCTCGTAGTGCAGCTCGATTTCTGCTATCCTGTCCACGATCATCGGGCTTCATTATGGCCATATTCTCGTGTACATAAAGGTCCGTGCAAAAACTCTATAACAGCATTATTTGAGAACTTTTTTGTACGTGTGATCTGATACAGTGAGGTTATAGGATCATCGGAGTAGACTTCAACACTGGACGATCACAGGACTCGCCCTTCTCGTTGTAGGAATCACTCTCCACTTTACAGATGGTATGTTTGAAATATGAGACTAGAAAGAAAAAGAAATCACCCATTCTTGCATTTGGTGATGAACTTTACATATGTTGACAGCAATTCCTTTGAATAAGCAACTATACACCCTCAGCTACGTCTGCGTAACATCCGGAGCAGCAGCATTGGTGTTCTCTGCATTCTACATACTGGTACAAAATCTAGACTCTTGTAACAATTCTCGATTATTTAGGATCGTGACGGGCTTAGAAGTTCTTCATGTTAGGTCGATATGGGGAACATTAGGTACCCGTTTCTGCCATTGGAGTGGATTGGCATGAACGCTATGCTCGTATACGTGATGGCAGCGGAAGGTATCTTCGCGGGCTTCATCAACGGCTGGTATTACGACGATCCCCACAACACGTTGGTGAGCATAGATCGATCGATACTCGACTTTTTCGTGCATTTTGGCTCGATTTAGTTGATGATTGTGAATAGCAATTGTGTGGTTTTTAGGTATGGTGGATTGAGAAGCACATTTTCATCAATGTGTGGCATTCAACAAGAGTTGGGATTTTGCTCTATGTTATATTTGGTGAGATATTGTTTTGGGGCATTGTTGCTGGCGCCTTGCACCGCTTTTCCATATATTGGAAGCTTTAGCCTTAACTGCTAAATGCTAATATTCCATCAACTCTATTCTACTAAGTAGTGGAATTCACTTGTATTGTTATAAATAGAGGTCTCGTTTGCTTTTAAGCAAAGTTTTATTTACATTTATTGTATATTTTGTTGTAAATAAAAGTTTTATTTGCTTTTAGAAAAGGTTCTATTTGTTTCTAAGAAAAGCTTCATTTGTTTTCAAACAAATTCTTATATAGTATGTAATATCATCGATGTAATTAAGTAGCGATTAGGTCGGGCTGGTCGGATCTGGGTGAGAGAGGATCCATCCACATGGGTGCGGTTGGAGGTACATGAGACCGCCTTAGGTTTAAATATCCTATTTGATCGCAAGCTATTATACTCATTGGCTTTTTTACGAAAAAAATTATTCTTATAATATTATCAAAATTTTGGTATTTTGTATAAATTATCGTGCAAAAGTCCCTATCACCTAATAAATTATAGGAAAAATATCATATGGAAATTTTGAACTCGAAATTTTAAAAATTCAGCTTCCGCCAATAATATTTTTCTGCATTCGTCACTGAAAAATGGATTTTTGAACATCGAAAAAATGAAAATATGTTTTTCTCGTCATTCAAAATCCAAAATCAAAATGTTCAACCGGCATATCACTTTCAAATCAGAAAAGATTTTCAGTCAATAGATTGAGAATTCGAGTAATTTTGAATATCCGAGTCTCTAGCGAATAATAACTTATAACAAAAAATAAAATAAAACTCGCATACCACCACTTATTATGCAATTTATGCGGTAAGTTGGTGACCGCTTAATTACCATAAACGTGCACATAACATATTTTTTTACCGTGGTATTTAATTTAATCCAATTTAATAATAATTCCCTCTTTATATTATCGATTATTTTCATTTTCTTTTGGCAGCTGCAGCGCGCACAGAGCTTCATTCCACATTAAAATTCCAGTATCTATGATACTTTCCCTCTCATGGAAGCAAGTTCTTCTTCTTCTTCTTTTTTTTTTTGAGTGATATTTTTTTGGCTGTGAGAAGAAATAACTCCGACAAAAATTCACCGATTTGCTGATAAAAAAGGCGTCGACGAGATCCGAATTCCAGATTCAATCTCCAGGTGACTACTCGACTTTTTCTCTTCAATTTATATTTCATTTTCACGATATTCTCAACATTTAATATTAATTGGTGATTAGGAACCTTAATTTATATTAGCCGTCGAATATAAATTATATTTTCATATTTTAAATATTCGACTCTTGTGAGAGGAATGAACAGAGTATTTATTGCTGTGTTGCTTACTCGTTGTCTCTGTAATTATGTTCAGAAAATCTTTTATTTGTAAGAGAAATAGAAAATCGGAATAAAAAAAGGAAATTGATGTCTGAGGAGGATAAGAAAGAAATGAAGAAAAGGAAAACGATTAAGGAGGTGAAGATAGAAGACAAGATGGAAATTGCAGTGGTGGAGAAGAAACAAAAGAAACAAAAGAAACCTAAATGTGGAGAATCTAAAGTCAGGTAAGTATTAATTTTCAGTTTTATGAATGCTATATTTATTGTCAATAGAGTGAACTACTACAACAGTATTAAAGATAAGAATTGATAGTTAATATAAAAAGATAAAAAGTCCCATAATTTCACGAATTCACGTGTTGACAATCGTGAAATGATGTGTTTCACGCTGCATTTCACGAGCTAGCACATTCCAACTCGGGAAATACAGTGCAAAACACACCATTTCACGAGTTGGCATGTATTAATTCGTGAAATTGCGGCTACTTTTTTTTATCTTCTTATATTATATAGGCTAATTTTTACCTTTCACAAGTTAGTACATTTCAACTAGGGAAATACAGTGTAAAACACGCCATTTCAAGAGTTGGCATGTGTTAATTTGTGAAATTTTGGCTATTTTTTTTATCTTTCTTATATTGACGGGCTAATTTTTATCTTTCACGAGTGAGCACATTCCAGCTCGGAAAATACAGTGTAAAGCACACCATTTCACGAGTTGGCACGTGTTAATTTGTGAAATCGAAGCTATTTTTCTTTTACCTTTTTTACATTGACGGGCTAATTTTTATCATTACTATACGAGAAATACTATTTTGATACAATTTTTATCTTTTTCATTGTAGTGATGAAGATTTAGTGATAAAGTGTAGACCATCTGGTCTTTCATCACTTGTTAAAGAGCTGAATCAAAGCCAACGGTTAGCTGTGGAGTCAATAGGTTTTGGAGGGCTATTGCATATGAAAGACTTGTGCTACATTCCATGGAGCCATATGCATTGGTTTCTGCAGAATTTCGACCCAACGAGCCGAGTCTTCGATGTCGAGGGTAGCAAGAAGATCGTCGTGACCGCGGACGACATCTCCGACCTGTTCCAACTGCCCCGACACGAGGGGCACGACGTCGTGCTAGCAAGGGACGACGGGGAGGCGAGACGGTTCATCAAGGCGTTTAAGGCTAGGCACGCCTTGGAGGGACGTGGCGGGGCCGGATTGTCCATGTCTACGGTGCATAAGCTGTTGAAGGAGCTAAAAGGCGGGTGCGATGACTTCAAGAGATGCTTCGTTTTGTATTCTCTGTGTTCGTTTCTGGCCCCGACTCTGAACGGGTTGGTTGATCTACGCGTGATGGGATCACTGATTGATGTTGGGAGGATCGTTTCGTTCGATTGGTGCAAGTTTGTTCTGGAGAGGATGTGTAAGGCTCTGGTCGGGTTTAAAAGCAAGCCTGGTAGGAAGACGTTGAACGGGTGTTTGCTCGTTCTCCCGATCCTGTACTTCCACCGGATGAGGTGGCGGGGACGGGCCGAGCCCTCCTCATTGCCGTTGATCCGGCATTGGAGCTCGAAGAGGATCAAGGAGAGAGTGTTTGGCGACGGCCGGTTCGGCGAAGGGGAATGGGTAGAGGGTGTGTATCCAATTAGCAACAGAGATGGAGAAAATGAAGCACAAGAAGGAAATCAAGAAGGAAATGAAGTGTTTGTTGAGGTGAAGGAAACTAAAAGATGCATCACTTTTAAGTTGCCCCCAAATGAAATGGATGATTTGGAGATTCACAACATGGCAAAAGATGTGAGTTACATTTCTTTGTTTCTCTTTGCTTTCATATAAATGATATTTTCTTGGGTTAATTGTGATTTAGCAGGTCCCAATTTTTCAGTATTTTCACAATATCCCCAATTTACGTTTTTTCAAAAGATACCCCCATCTCTCAGAGTTCTCCACAAAATGTCACGTCATAAAATCTGAGGACGGATAATGAGTCACCTCGCAGGATTATCAGTCGATGAATTTTGTGACGTGGGAAATTTTTTGAAAACGTTGAAAGATGGAGGTCCTTTTTGGAAAGACGGGACATTCGGTGGAAAACGTAAGTTCGAGATATTTTATGGAAAAGGCTGAAAGTTGAGGACATAAAATGTGATTAACCCTATAATTTATGATTATTTTTTATATTTGGATTTGTAAATATTGATGTTCTTGATTTGATATTTTGCCCTATTTTACAGGATCTAGATGAGTCATTTTTATTGTTGAAAAGAGATATAAATGTGATCTATGAAGCTCATACGGAAAGATTGAGGAAGATAATGAAGAAGGATCTTCAACAACAAGAGACACAAGCTCCACCTTCTTCATCTCATGTTATTGTGCCTCACATCTAGCAATTTTTTTGAAGTTCAAAACTTCATGAGTTTAAGATTAAATTTTGGTATGATAAAGCTACTTATTTATATTTTCCTTAATTGCAATTGGTGTTTTCCTATATTGCAATTTTCGATGATTTGTAAACTAATTGCCTAATTGGTAATGTAAGCATTTTCGTAACGCTCTAAAAAGTTATTGAGAAATAATGTAACTTCCTTACTAATAAAGATACAAAAAAAGTAAACATATATTAAAATAAAATAATATATTAACATTAAATGTAGGGTGCAAAAAAAATCCAAACATTTTTTTTTTCTGACGTAGTATTAATCCGAGTGCGTATTTACTTCAATTTTCCACAAAAAAATAGTTGGGGAAAGTTGATTCTTAACCTAAGCGTTACGGCCGGCTTAACCCATACGAATAATATGTGTAATAAATCCATGACAAAAGCATTTCTCATATATATAATATTTTTTTAGAATATGTACATAAGCTAGAGCATAGAGCCAATTATTAAAATAGTCATTGTAAGATTAGTAAAAATGAATTAGTTCTTAAATATTAAGGCTCCGTTCTCTTTGATGGATAAATTATTATGGGAAAATGAGGGAAAAGAGAACATTTGCCCTTTAAATTTTTCC
>JAYJMF010000030.1:4892977-4908277 GCA_036873715.1 Salvia sclarea
CAAGGGGATGGAAAAGAAGGGAAAATTTAAAGGCAAAATGTTTTCTTATCCCTCTTTTTCACATGATAATTTTCCATAAAAAAGAACGCAACCTAAAAAGATAACTTCCTATTTCACGAATTTTCACAAGTTTGCACGTGCAACTCGTGAAATGGAATGTAAAATAACATTTCATGAAAGTAGACTCATGAAATAGTGGTCAACTCGTGAAATGAGATGCTATTCTTTATTATTTTATATTAAGGATTAACTTTTATCTTTACTATCTAAAAATAACTATTTTTATACATTTCCTGATTTCCTTAATATATAAAATTATATATGAGCTTGTGCTTATAATTTTTAAATATATATTCTAAAGATGTAACTAATAAATACCCTTGAGAGGGTGCTGCCAAACACATTTGTTCGGACATAATATATTTCATCAAAAAGAAATTGGGTTGATAAAAAACTTGGGGATGTTGTATTTACAAAAATAATCAAAATTTGTGTTTTAATTGAATATGTAATTAATCCATATAATTCATAAATTCAACATAAATTACTTTCATGAGATGTGACATGCCAATATCTCATTTTCTCTCTATATTAATATTTATTTTTTTAACAAAATAAAATAAATAAATAAATTATGTGCCATACATACATACATACATACACCAATTGCATGAAAAAGCCTTCCAAGAGTTGCATGCTTCATTAATCTCACACACTTCTCCTCTCTCTCTCTCTCTCTCTCTCTCTCTCACTATATATCCAACGCGACACAAACAAATCTCGATTTTCCCTCTAGATCGGCACCACGCAGAAGGAGACGAATCACACCAAGAGGAGATTAGCGCTGCTGTTCCAATTCCGCCATGGCCAAAACAGATTGCAATCTCCAACATCCTAAATCCGTAACCCTCCTCTCAATCCCCCCCCCCCCCCCCTTCTCTCTCTCTCTCTCTCTCTCTCTCATTCATCCAATTTCATGAAATTCACGCCTAATTCGACGATTTCATGTGAAGGCGCGGGGCGACGAGAGCCGCCCGAAGCTCCAGTACTTGGATTTCGTCGTCGTCGCCGCGCTCCAAGCGCTCATGCTCATCGCCACCTTCTACGCCTTCGCCAAGGAGAGATCCGGCCGCCTCAAGCCCGGCATTAACGTCGTTGAGGACTCCGTTAGGACCGTCATCGGCCCGCTCTACGCCAAATCGCACGATCTCCCCATTCAAGTGCTCCAGTTCGCGGATCGCAAGGTATTAATTCCTTCCAATTCGATAGCATTTCTCCGATTTCTGTTTCCGGTTTTGTTTCATGCGATTGTTCGATCCTGTTAGGGCTAAAAGCTGAACGATTCGCTACGGAATTTTTCCTTGATAACGAGTATTTCTCGCAATTAGGTTGATATTTATCTGATTTTGGCTGTTAGTTTTCAGAAATAGCAATTTTCTGTAGCTCATATAACAGAATAAGCTGATCATCCTGTTTATCTGGATTTACTCATTTTCGTTAGTTTTTAGAAATGGCAATTCTCTGTATCTCATGTTACAGAAGAAGCTGATAATCATGTTATCTGGATTTACGCATTTTCGTTTCCTTTTTCTTGCATTTTGGGGAAAATAATGCGTTGAGTGTGTAACTATGGCATGATATGGTTGGTGATTCAGAGTTTCTGTTTAGAAAATAGATGTCGCATTGGCATTCCCGGAGATTGAAGCTCTTTGGATTGAGAAATGAGTTATTTTCTTTTTTTTCTATACAAATCGAATTCATGAGTTAAATTTATCAGGTAAGTTAATTATCTACAGAGAAACCAAACACTCTATTTTGTATTCTGTAATCACATTTAGAGAAATTCATGTGTTTATGTGATGGCATAGGATTTTCCATCTGTTTGATATTAGGGGAAATTTGTGATTGATTCCTTTGCCTTCTCATTCATGAATATTTTGCAACTGATTTAAGCTTGTTTAGTTTATTCTTGAGCCTCTCCTTAAAGTTGCAGAATATACTGTTACAAAACTATGTGATGAACTCAAATTCTTGAAACATTTGTGTAAATCCTTGAATATTGATTGGTATTTATTCATGGATGATGTTTTCTGGATGGAACAATTTATATTCATCAAGAATTATGCAGGTTGATTCAGATTTGTGTAAATCCTTGAATATTGATTGGTATTTATTCTTGGATGATGGTGGCCTCTGTTAATGCAGGTTGATGAGTCTGTGAACAAGGT
This sequence comes from Salvia sclarea, assembly GCA_036873715.1. NCBI lineage: Eukaryota > Viridiplantae > Streptophyta > Magnoliopsida > Lamiales > Lamiaceae > Salvia > Salvia sclarea. The sequence continues at coordinate 4,895,206 of JAYJMF010000030.1, forward strand.
GCAGAGCTGCGTGCCCTCGTCTCTGAGGCGTGCGTCGTTCAAGGCCTTCAACCACGCCCGGAGGGCCCCCGTTGCTGCCCGTTGCGTGATGGATGATGTCAAGAAAACGGGCATGGTGGAGACGGCCTCTGGCCTCGCCAAGCAGGTCTACGCCAAGTACGAGCCCGTGGCCAAGGACTTCTATACCAAGTACGAGCCCGTGACCGAGGAGTACGCCCTGTACGTGTGGCGCCTGCTGAACCAGTACATCCTCTTCCAACGGGCCGCCCAGGCCGCGGCCCCGCTGGCCGGCTACTGCTCGGAGATGTACAACCAGAAGGTCGAGGTCGCGGCCAAGAGGGGGTACAGGGTGGCGGCCCATCTCCCGATGATACCCATCGAGAGGATTGCCGAGGCGCTGAGGAACGAGAATATGAAGCCGGTGGTGATCGACGGCGGCCGTGGGGAAGAGGAGATGGCGGCGTAGGGAACGGCGGAGTTCAGTTCTCTAGCTAGAAGTAGGTATGTGGTTTGAGCAGTTTTTTTGAATTAGTGTTTGGTTGTGTTTTTAGGGAGATTTTTTGATAATGAAGTGTTGGGACATATGGAATATGCATTTTGAGACATGGGATTTTGATTAGATTTACCATGGCATGAACTTGGTAAATGGGGAGATTGTTTTTTTTCTTTGCTAAGCTTATATGATTGATTATACTATCCATTTTCATCCCCTTTATAATGCATGGTGAGCCATATCTTACAATTACAAGGTCTTAGTGAGTTTAAATTGATCGTGTATTCAAGATTGTGATACAATGGAACTGACTTATATATACACGATATGTTACTATACAATTACAAAATACTTGAAATAAAGTGAGTTTCTGTGCATAAAGCTTTGAAAAAAAAAGAGTCTATTTCAAGAATTACTAGGAAAATATTTTGTAAATAAATGCCACTCTACCTTTTATATTGGGAGGAAAAAGTCTAACCACCATCTAAGGTAATTTAAACTAAAAATTAGAAGAAAATTATAAATCTTGAATTCAATCTTTACTATACCATTTACTCCATCAATTCAAAAGACTTCTTATTTGATGTTTACTTCTACTACTATAGTGGAAGATATAGGGGAGAATCAACACTCACGATCCAAACTTTTTAATACTCCTCCTGTCCATGAAAAATTTGTTACAATTTTGTTTTCGATCCGTCTAAAAAAAATTGTCATCGATTTATAATAATAAGATTTGTACAACTCATCATCCTTACTCCACTTACAATACTATCAATCATTTTATTCAATTTAAAATTGCATTTCAAGTGAAGCCATGATTTCACTTATAACATTGTCAATCATTTAATTAAAACTTTTTTATGGACAAATGGTATGTTTTACCATATATACATGTACATGTTATTTTTGAGAAAATGTATCAAAATAGTCATTTTAAGATAGTAAAGAAAAAATTGGTTCGTTAATATAAACAAATAAAAATAGCATCTCATTTTACGAATTCACGAATGCCCTAGTCGTGAAATGGTGCAGTTTCGTGAAATACTGAGCTTTTTTATTTATTTTTAATCCTTTTATATTAATATGACAATTTTTATTTTTACCGTCTTAAAATAATTATCTTTTTCTTTTTTCAATTTTAGCATTTCAATATGCTACTCACCCCTCAAACTAAAAAGAAGGAAAATAACACAAACACACACACACACAAAGGAAAAACATTTTTTCCCGAATAAATTGGTAAATTCATCATAAACGAAATCTAATCTAATTAAAAAGAAAATGCAAAACTATTTCATGACCCACACACTTGTCGCCCGACCCAAGAAGACACGACTCGGAGCTGAAAATCGGGTTTGGACCATTTCATATCTCTACGCTTTCAGCTTCCACTTCACATCGTCGTCTCCTTCCCTTCTTCTTCTCCAAATCCCCAAATTTCAATGGCGAACTCTCTGCGGATGCCCATGGCTTCCTCTCTCTGCTGCTCCTCGTCAGCTTCCGTCGCGCAATCCTCCAAGCGCCGCGGTTTCGGCGCCACCAACAGCGCGAAGATTCCGATGGCTCCGATTAACCCTAAAGACCCCTTTCTATCCCGGCTCGCCTCCCTCGCCGCCACCGCCCCCGATACGCTCCTCAACAGACATAAAAACTCCGATATGCCGCCGTTTTTGGACGTGTTCGACTCCCCCGCGCTCATGGCTACTCCTGCTCAGGTATTTCCTCTTGCTGTTTTTGAATAATCATAGCTCTGCGTGTGTGTGTGTGTTTGTTTTTGCAATTGTGGTGCTCGATTGTGTAGTTTGATTTTGATGAAACGTGAAAGTATTGTTTGCTAGTTGTGTTTTTCTTTTTCGAGAATTAGCTAGTAATTGTTTATCTGGAGAGGGAGTTATGAGCTGAAAGGTTTAGAAGAGTTCGGAATCATGCTATTTTATATTATCTCGGCTGCTTTGGTGAACTGCGTTGATTTCGGTTAGCTAGCTTTATCTCATATTACTGTTTTTTTTTTACTAATCATCGTGTGTGTGTGTGTTTGAAATTGTAGTAAACGAGAGATTATTGTTTGCTAGTCGTGTATTTTCGAGAATTAGCTAGTAATTGTTTATCTGGAGAGGAAATTATAAACTGAAAGGTTAAAAGAGTTCATAATCTTGCTATTTCATATTAACGTGGTGGCTTTGGTGAACTGCATCGATTTTGGTCAGCTAGCTTTATCACACATTTCTGTTTTTTTTTACTAATGATCGCGCTCTGTCTCTGTGTGTGTGTGTGTGTTTGAAATTGTAGTGCTCGATTGTGTAGTTTGTTTTTGATGAAACGAGAAATTATTGTTTGCTAGTCAGTGTATTTTCGAGAATTAGCTAGTAATTGTTTATCTGGAGAGGGAATTATAAGCTGAAAGGTTTAAGAAATGGTCTGAATCATGCTGTTTCGTATTATCTCCTGTTACCGTTTTTGACTAATCATCACTCTGAGTGTGTGTGTGTGTGTGTGTGTGTTTTGGGGATTAACATATTGATCGTAGTTTTGTTTGGTGAAAAATCATGAAGCTGCGATGGTGAACTTTTTGCTTATGAATATTATTGTTCTTGCTTGAAACAGGTAGAGAGATCTGTTTCATACAATGAGCACAGACCAAGAAGACCTCCACCAGACTTACCTTCACTATTGCTGCACGGAAGAATAGTGTACATTGGCATGCCGGTGACTAGTTTGACTCCACTTGTCGTTCTTAATTCTTATATTTTCAATTTTTGACTAATACTTTTCCTTGATTGGTTCGGGTTTCAGTTGGTTCCTGCTGTAACTGAGCTTATTGTGGCCGAGTTAATGTATCTTCAGTGGATGGATCCCAAAGAGCCAATTTATCTCTACATAAATTCCACCGGGACAACTCGTGATGATGGTGAAACGGTGAGACCTTAAGTAATTGCAGTGGTCTATTTGTAATTTTATATCTTCTCTTCTAGACCACGAATATGTTGTCACTTTTTTTCAGTGGTCGCATATCATTGTTTAACTATTTCTTTTTCTCCGAAGTTCCTATTGAGTTTATTATTCATGTGTTCTTAATAATGATTGAAAATATTCTATAATGTAAGGTTGGGATGGAGACTGAAGGTTTTGCAATTTATGATGCTATGATGCAATTGAAGAATGAGGTATGATTTCTGTATGTGTGAGTATTTAATATATTAATCATGTAGGCTCAGGTTGCTTGTTCAAGTGCTTTAAATAGCCAAAATTGAGTTATTCATTCGTTTGTATGTTTTTAGGTGAAAATTGAGTAATTTGTTGAGAATGTTCGTTCCAATGCGTTCTTTCCAGATTATTTACCTGAAAATGTGGTGGTGTTTTGGTTTAAGGCAAATGTTATCCTAGGAAGTGTCATCTAGCATACGGTTTATCTATAGCTATAAGTTGGAATTATGTCGACGTTATCCTAGGAATGCAAAATATTGTTCCATGTTGTATATGAACTTATACAACACGGGTACAAGATCTCCTTTAGCCAATTTTCTTTAAGTTGCATGCCTAGACTTGTTTTGAATGATATTTGGTGTTTGGCTACATTCGTTTTATTTCCTCAATGCTTTCATATTCAGATACATACGGTTGCTGTTGGAGCTGCTATAGGCCAGGCATGTCTCTTACTTTCTGCTGGAAGCAAAGGCAAGAGGTTCATGATGCCACATGCCAAAGGTACTTTTCAGTTTCCGGCATTTGATTTTAGCGTGCAATTCTTAAGTAGTTTCTCTTGAACTCTGAATTCAAAACTTTCTGTTTCAGCTATGATTCAACAGCCCCGTGTTCCATCCTCTGGTTTGATGCCAGCCAGTGATGTTCTGATTCGTGCAAAAGAGGCAAGTTTGAGCTTATTTGCCGCCTCTTAGTAGATGGACTAGAAGTTTTTTAGTATTATGCAGTTTACATCTTCTCAAGATATATCATATACCTTAAACCGATTTCTAAGTATATCTTAGAGACTTTTATATAATTACAGACTTTACAGTGGTAATAATAAGTCCATAATACACAATACTGGTAAATAAAAATAATGGGTATTTTGAAGTTGCACTTCTTTCCATGTTGGAACTTGTGAATTTTATTGACAATATTTTCCTTTGATTTGTTCAGGCTTTTCTTAATGTGTTCCAACACACATAACTGTATTAAATATGTTTCTGTGGGTTGCTTTTGTAGGTGATAGTAAACAGGGATGTCCTTGTTAAACTTCTCGCTAAGCACACTGGAAATGTAAGTGTATACGTCAATATTTATTTGCGAGAAAAATATGTTGGATTATTTTTATGCTTGTTTGTTACGAATAAAACCCTCGTTTTCATTTTATATTTGCAGTCAGAAGAGACTGTGGCCAATGTGATGAAAAGGCCATTCTATATGGACTCCACTAGAGCTAAAGACTTTGGTGTCATTGATAAGGTGAGTTGTTTCCATTTTCGCCCATCTTTTTGCAGCTGAGCGACTCGGCTTTAGACTAACGATGTCACGTTCGGATTCAGATACTTTGGCGCGGACAGGAAAAGATCATGTCCGATGCCGCCCCTCCGGAAGAATGGGATAAGAATGCCGGAATCAAAGTCCTCGATGCAATGTAGTCGCTTCCAAATACATAGGAGGTGAGTTCTCCCCTCTTCGTATATTTTGATGTCCACGCTCGAGTCTTCTAATTGAGAGCTGCTTTGATGGAATCGACGTTCTTGCATCACTGCAGGATTTTTAATCTACACATGCCTATTACTTGTGCAAACCTCTGATTTCAAGCATATACAGCGGGTTTCGAAGCTTAAGCCAATTCCAACAAGATCATATATGACTGTTATCGACTATGGTGAGCTCATAAAGGTGAGAATAAATCGGGTGCAGCCAAAGTTCTTGACGAGAAAGAGCCTCCAAGAACAGGTCTGGATTGTTTTTGCAGCTGTAATGAAAATATGTTGGGGTTCATAATCATAATATTTAATGGAATGTTATCATATGTCATATTTGAGATAACTAACCCTTTACCCTTCTATAGCATTTTCACCTGAATTTGTTGTATGCTTTGACTTCTCTTTCTCCATGTTTTAGTGAAAGATGCATGTGCTTATACATTAGCCATTCTTGAATAAAAGTTTCATTTGCTATTATGGAGAATTTGATTTTTTATTGTGGCAATTATGGAAAGTAGTCTGTCGAACTTTGTATAACTGTGCTATTTGTTAGATAATGATCTCAGAAAATTGCTTTCAAGCTATTCTCAAATTATTTTCATTGATTAAAATCAACAATATGGGTACTAATAGAAAAATATTGGAGAAAGCTTTCTATAGTAATTTTGGGTTGCTGAGATTTCAACCAAATAAGTTATTGCCCAACAAGCTTTGAATTTAAGCAAAATTTTTGGAATTTGATTAAAATCAAAATTGAAACATTATTACCTTAACAAATTTTGGACTTGGGTTGAAATTTTAAATTTGACTAAAAGTTAAAACTAAAGTTTTTTTTTTGTATTTATAGGCAATTAAACAAAATATAATAATTTTTTTTATTAATAGTGAATAAGGGCTATTTGAAAATTTCGCAACCTTATAAAATTAAACTATTTTTCATCAAAAAAAGTGAAATGCCTTTAAGATACTAGAAATGTATATACCTTACAAGGAAAGAAAATCCTATTTTTCTATTGAATTCAGTTGGAAAAATATTTCTTCTTCCTGCAAAACTCAAAACGCAGCTAAGTTGGAGATGGCCAAATATCGAAGAAATTGCCCAATTTGGTGCAAAAAGCCAAATCAGAAACTGAAAGTGAAAACATCAATTTCAATTTGGTTGATGAATTCAAAAATTCAATTATTTATTTGTTAATCAAATAAATTTTTCTCAAAAATAAAAAAGTAGTTGCAACTTGCAACCTAACTCTCGGCGGAAGGAAATGGCCTCTTCTTCCCTTCCGCTGAAATTCGCCTTCTTTTTTTCTCTCTCTCTCGCCGGCGCCGCCCCTTTCTCACTCCCCCGAAACCCTAACCCCAAATCCCCTCCTTCTCCGGCGTCCAAAGCCACCGTCGCCGACTTGCTCTCCCTCCTCGGCCCGCCCGACCGCGCCGCCGCCGTCAATTCCGCCGTCGCGCGCGACCTCCGCTCGTGCTTCAAATTCCTATCCCCCTTCAATCAAACCCTACCTCCACGCCGATCGCTCAATTCTCAGCTCGCCGCGCCGTTGAATCGAAAGGAAATCGCAATTGATGAGCTCATTTTATCGCCGCCGCTGCCGGTGTTGGACCTCGCGCGCCTCGCCGTCGACTCAGGCGGCGACCCTGGGGCTATTCACCGAGCTCTCGATCCGAGTATTGTACCTGTAAATTCCTCTTTCTGCTGATTCTCATTTTGTTTCTGTATGTGTGTGAGCGAATGAGTGTGATTTTGAGCTTATTTGTGATGGAAAAATTGCAGGTTCCTGATTGCGAGGGATCGAATGAGGATCGTTGTGAGCTTACTAGGTATCCTTATGGGAGGCGGTTTATAGATGAGGTGCACTGAGATTGCTTTTAATGGTGTTTGTTATTTGGTAGGGGTTGGATTTTTACATTGAGCTCCATTTTAATGGTGTTTTGTTTTGCCTCTATTTTTTGTAGGGCTTGAATTCTTACCTTGAGTTCTTGTTTGAAATTATTGTCGAGCGTGGTCCCGGAGTAGGGCTGAATGTGTCGTTGAGCCGCTATGACTTCTTCCATGGCCACCTTTTCATTGCCAAGGAATCTGGAAGAGTTGGCATTTTGTAAGTTGAGACATGAAGCACTTCTGCTCTCTTGTTGTTTTTCATAAAAATGTGTTTGTGAATTGTGATGTGAATAATTAATATCTGTATACTATGTATGAGGCAGTGAAACCAGGTTGATAAACATTTGATGATGATCTTCAGGATTATGCTCATATATAAAGCTTTGTGTAAAAATCCACTAGAGTAATATAGATCAATCTCCCCATGAAAATTAGTGCTAGATTCGCGGATGATGATTAACATCAGAGAATTGCATGCCATGTTTTTGCTGAGACATGTATGTTATTGCAACCTGAGTCGTATACGGTTAAATATAATCTATGTATGAATTTGCAGTGAGGATTTTGGATATTGCTTCGATGAAGCACTCCCCATCAGTTTCTCTTAGTTTGCCATGACCCCTCGTTTGTAAATAAAGTTAGAAACTATATAACTCATAAATATTTTAAGCAGAATCTCAGAAATTGCTGAAATATTGTGAATAACTTATAATTTTGCTTCTTGACGACAATTTTACCATGATGACTTTTACAACAAGTTCATGATGAAAATATTTTCAGGTTTCATGCTAAAGAATACCCTGCCTATGACAAAGAAGTTTTTCCTTTCAACATGGGCTATTGCCAAGTTGGTGAGTTCATCAGTCATGTGATATGCCATATGTCTCAAATGCTTAGCATCACAACTTAATGTGCAGTTGATCATTCTCAGGGTCGAACGTTGCTTACGACGATTCAATGAATTTGAGAAATATTATATGGCTCGCTCCATTGCCGAGTAGTTCCACAAAAGCATGGGTGGCACCAGGTATCTGTTCTCATCTGTATTCTTACACATAGTTAAGTCATTTACTCATTTCGTTTAACTAAATCTCTTGATGTTGGTTAGCAATGATTATCCAACTAGAGAAAACTTATGCAACTATTGCAATCATGTGAATATTGTAGAATAAATTGGAGATTCTGTTGTTGGCAGGAGTCCTCGTTGTGTTGGACGCACATCCCGAAGGAATAATATACCGGGATCTCATACCCGAATATGTTCATATCGCAAGGACTCTATATGAAGGTTTGAGTTCCACACATGATATATTCTGTAAATTATGAATTCTCTGCATAATCTTAGTGTCTTTGTTTGTAGATGATTTTGGGGAAGTTGTAGTTGATGTCAACTACTTGAACGTGGGAGATAAAAGCCCTAAATTCCAACTCTTCATATGCTAAGACTTGATGAAGGTAAATTTTTAATGATGAAGGTAAAAAAAAACTGGTTAGCTCTTTCCATTCCATACAATGTTGGTCTATGAAATGGTTGGGCTTGTTAGTAGATAAGGGTAAGATTGTAATTATATTTCTCTTCTCGAATGTACCACCTTTGTGCGGGTATTTTCACACTTTTGTGTGTATAGTTGTCCTGCCTTTGTGTAGTGTAGTGGGTCCCGCCCGTGTAATTCTTAAAAATTCTATTCTAGAATGTATTTATTCATTTTCTAGTGATGAGGGTAATTTATTTCTTCATTTAGATACTATATGTAATTTATTTCTTAATTTTTTTTTTTTTTTTTTGTAATTTGACACTACTAAATATCATTCCTTCCTTCACAGTTCACATACGATACCTTTTGTGAACGGTGAGAATGATAATCATTTTTTAACGTGTTCCTAAAATAATGGTCCTACTACTCTATTAAAAATTATAATTTGGTCAATATAATTATTTAAATTATAATTATTTTATTGTAAATATAAAAGTTATCTAACATTCCCATCCTGTGACTTTAGATTGCTTTTGTAGTGAGGTGGGCATGTGTGGGTCCCAAATTCTTACCAACTAGCACGTTATAAGTGTATTTATGTATATGCATATATAGTAATCAAATTGATGATGAAGTAACAAATGGTAATCATGTTTAAATATATATGATGATTGATATTCTCTCAATCATGAATATTATGCGTTTCTTGTCCCCTTCACACTTCCACGCGATGCATAAAAAAGAATAAAATCAATAGTATGGCTTATGTTTGTTGAATTTATTTTCATAAATAAATTTTACTTACTTCAGATTTTTGTCTCAATGTCAACCATTCTAGCATCGTGCTAATATACAAGCAAACAAAAGACTATATTCTGCGACTTGTAACAAATATAGTGTTTTTTTTTTTTTTTGTTATGTTATTGGTGATTTTATTTTATCTAAGAGGTAATATAAATTACAATAAGACTAATTAAATTTACGATATTTAGTAGTGTCAAATTACCAAAAAAAAAAAAAAAGGCAACGAACATAATTTCCCCCGTTTACACTTGTAATCATTTTCCTACACTTGTAGTAATAATTTCCACTTTCCAGAGTGTACAACACGATACACCAACTAGTTGGAATAAAGTAGCAATAACATAATGAAATTACTTTGCCCAACCCCATTATTAATTATTGCTATTATTAGTATAATATTGCGTGTGTATAATTTAGGGCCCACCACCCTTATCCAGCTGTTGCTTGGGTTGTTATCTATCTGGAAAATGTAAATGTCTCTCCCATCAAATCAAACCACTCTCCATTTCTCTACACAATTTTAGTGGCTTTAAAAATTAAATGCAATTAAATTAATATAAAAAATTAAACAAATTGGGCTGTTGATAGAACTGTGATGAGATGCAAAAACTCAATTTGCATCTTCCATTGTTAGCACACACAAATAAGGAAATTTTCTCATAGATTATTTGGTAGTATCAAATAATATTTGAGACCTGATGACTCAAAAATTCCATGAAGCAGATTGAGAAAAAGAATTGAACAAACTAGGTCGAATTCATGAACATTATTATTCACAAATAAAAAATCTCAATAAAAACTCAAAAATTCCATGAAGCAGATTGAGAAAAAAGAATTGAACAAAACTAGGTCGAATAAATTCATGAATATATTCACAAATAAAAGAATCTCTCAATAAAAACTGTATATATGTGGAGCAGCAACATAAACAACACAACAGCAGCAGCGTATATTCAATTATTAAATTCGTCGTATACCAACCAAACACCCCCTCCCCAAAAATAAAATGAAAAAAAAAATTAAAATAAAAATCGAAAAAGTAGAATTTATATTTCCCAAGGAAGAAAATTAAATGAAAATAGAAAAGAATATCACAGCGGCGAAGCGGAGATGCGAATGCGAGATCGAATTCAGCTCCTGCAGCGGGTGATAGCGCTGCATCCGCGCCGGTAGGGATTCGCCTGCGCGCCGGGGCGGCAGTTATAGTACGACGCGCCGCGCCGCGAGCACGGCACGTTGTTCCTCGACAGCGCGCCGTAGCTCACGTAGCGGCGGCGCGTCGCGAGCACGCGCCGGTTCGACTCCGAATCGAGCTCGAACTCCTCTTCGTCGGCGAGGCACTCCGCCACGGTTCCCCTGCAGCCCGATCTCACCGCCGGCATCGCCCACGCCATCGCCGCCGCGGCGTCGCCGCCTCCGCCGGCGGTTGCGAGGGGAAGTGCGACCGACGCGATTAAGCAGAGCGCGAGCAGCAATTTCGAAGTGACTGCCATTGGAAAGCGAGAGCTCGTCTTCGTAGTTGCTCCGATTCGGCGATTTGCGGCGATTTTGTGGTTTCTCTTCTCGCTCTGGAGTTTCTCTCTCTCTAGATTCTTCTGGTTTTTGGGGAAATGAAGGATGAGAGAGGAAGGAAGGGTTGGACAGCTAATGCAAGTGGAAGTAATGGTTTATTGAATTTTGTATATATATGGGGAAGAGATGGAAATGAGGGGCTAATAATTGCGCTGAGACGTGTTTTTTCCGGAATATTACAACTATGCCATTGCGAATTAATTTTAGTTCTATTTTATTTTATTTTATCTATGTCACTTCCACACATCATATATACATACTCATCCTTATATTTATGCATTTTCTTTTTATCATTTTGATATATTCCCAAAAATTATTCATAGTATTTTTTTTCGAGAGTGACTTACTAATACTCCCTTTATTTCTAAAAAGGGTATGAATTTTTCTTTTTTAGTTTGTTTCTAAAAAATGTGCACTTTCTTTTTCGAAAACATACTTTACAAAAAAATTAATATTCACCAAATTACGTGCACACAATTTTTTCGAAAAATGAGATTCTTTTTTCATTCACATTCGCTTTATCATTCATTTTATTAAAACTTGTGTAACTCCAAACCTTGTACACGTTTGAGGACGAAGAGAGTATATTTTACTTTTATACACTTATATTTATATAATATTTTCAGTTTTTAATATGTTTTTCCATTTGTCAATGCTCTTTGTAGATCTCATTCTTAAAACAAAAGTCAATTAAATTTTATAAAATTTGTGTCGAATCAAATGGCGCACATGTATATGTAATATAGGACGAAGGAATATATAAATTTTTAATACTAGTAACCTTTTTTTAAATGCATATATTTGAAATGTAACAATATTAAGAGAATAAAAGATAAAGCTATTCTTTTTTTCTTTTTTTTTTTTGAAGAGAGATAAAGCTATTTTTGAGACAATGCATCCGACTACTACTGTAGTGTTGCCCCTTTCATCTTTTACTTTTAATGTGGACTTTTATTATTCATTTGGTTGAATTCCATAAGAGGGCATCCACTACTTGAGATAGAGAATGATCCCCTCAAAATTGAAAACGATGTAACACCTATAAAATAAAGAGGTAACATCTTTTTTGCCCACTTCTATAACATTACATTTTTTTTGCCCACTTCCATAACACTACATCTTTTTTGCCCATATTACCAAAAATTCCCAAAATACCCCTTAGATCCCTAGTTTCTTTTATTATTACTATTTCCAAGCAATTAATATGGAAATACAAGATGTATAATACCAGGCCCAACATGCTTCCGTATAAAAATTAAAAATACTTTAAACCAAATTATACCTTCTTGACCGTTATGTCACTATGCTTCGTTCGTCTGGACCGTTGCTGTTTTCTAGGCTGAGAACCTCCAAGCCAAACCACCAGCCGCAACTTATGGATAGCTTAAGCAGCACGAACTCACTCACGAACACTCCGGTTATAGGGTTTATTTGGTCTAAAATAAATTTAAAATGAACTTGGAAAGTTGGGCAAAGCCACGGATTTTATTGAGGAATAATAAACTAATTAAAACATAAGTATATCTCCTCTCGGGAGGAGACTATCTTGTTTAGCTACCTATTGTAGCTAGATACTTGGTACATAAAAGAAAGAAAATAAAGAGGATACTATACTAAGAAATATTTAGAAATACAAGGATAGGTTTGAAGAAGTTGAGATGAGATGTTTGAGAAGAGCTCTCGATTTTCTGATGTCTCTTCCTTCTTCAGTCTTTCGTTTATATAGAGGTTTGAGACCCTCTATACTCTTGAATTATTGGCCTCCTTTTTCCATCGTGGCCAGCTGGTTGATGGTGAAGGTTGTCTCCCACCGACGGTAGTTAGAGATTCTTCACATGGAGCTGGTCCCTCCTTCCACTAACTTTTGTGGATGCTGAGTTGATATGGGCCGGCTGCTTTGCTGTTGAGCTCAATTATTTGAGATAATGGAGCATCTTCTTCTTCACCCACTTCTGTCGTTTTTCTTCTAGTGGGTGGCTGCTTTCTCTTTTACCCACCCATGTCGTTTTCTTTTGGTGGGTCTCTCTTCCTCAGGATCACATGATCCTATTTTTGGTGTCGGGCATCTTTTGGTGCCCGAGGTATTCTTCTTGGAGGAATCCTATGCTCCTCATGTTCAGTAGACCGGCTTAAACGTTTATCCGGTCGGGGTCCGAAGCCT
>JAYJMF010000030.1:4916162-4945456 GCA_036873715.1 Salvia sclarea
GTACTAAAGATATGACTCACTATTTAACACGAATTAATGTGTTAATTGACATGTTCGACGTGCAACGCACGTACTCTTTGCTAGTACAATAAGTTACTTTACAACTACTATCAATACAAATCGTACCCATTTAAAAAAAAAATTGACTTTAGATCGAATTGTATATAGTCGCGGTATATATGTTGCAAAATCCTCCATCAATATATAAATGAAAATACAAGATAAAATGGTTGGCTATCCCAAAATGAATTGGGAAATCGATGGTCAAAATCCTACAACTACAAAGCAAGCCGCCACCATGGCTGCTTCAAGGGTCGAACATGTAGCAGAAATAATTGAAATCTTGTCACGTTTCACAACTTTGCGATAACAGATTTTCAAAACATTAGACCTGCGGGGACCGATTCCCTAAGAAAATCGACTCTACATCATCCACTATGTAATGCATAATGTACCTCGGTAATATCAAAATTTTAAGAAATAAAGTAGCACGATTTGTAACATAGAAATCTAACGATTGTAATAACGAAATAAGATGGAGACAAAAAAGTGTGCACTAGTAGTGCTTACATGTGTAGTAGGAATGTGGTTTTGTCCTAACATATGTATCAAAGGATCAAAACCCTATCTGGTTTTGGTTGCCACTTCAAACTTTTTTGTCTTCATATTTAGCAATATAGAAAATTTTACACTACACAATTGCACCTTTCCAGCAAGGATCCCAACTAGGGAGGCCAACCTCACTCTACAATTTGCCATCCAAAAAAAATAAAAATATAACATATTATATGTCATAGTGCTTGTGTAGCCAAACAAAAATGATGACCAAAATCATTATTTCAACTTCTTATATGTACAAAAACATCAAAAAAATTTAGCTTCAAACCTAGGCTATAACTGATGGCAAGGAGCAAATACGGGCCGGGTCAGGCCCCGATCAACTTCAGCATCGGGCCGAGCCCTGATCAACTTTAGCATATAACGCACGCGTTGGGGTTCTCCTCCATGCTGTGGTGCACAGGGTAGTATGAGGGCATTGGAGGATAGTAGGGCCGGTATGGCATTGGCCTATACGGAAATGCAGTCATCACTGGCATTTCCGACTCCGGCTTCTTCTCCTCCTCCTTTTTAGGCTCTTCTTTCTTCGCTTCTTCCTTACCTTCCTCCTTTTTAGGCTCTTCCTTCTTCGGCTCTTCCTCCTTCTTGGCCTCTTCCTTCTTCGGCTCTTCCTCCTTCTTTGCCTCCTCCTTCTTTGGTTCCTCCTTCTTTGGTTCTTCCTTCTTCTCCGGCTCTTTGGCTGGCCCGACTGAGATTATGTGGGCCGGCCAGTTCTTTTTGCGCAGTTTGCTTACCACGGATACAGGGTCGACTGTGCCAATCACGGTTAACTTCTTCCCTTTTAGGTCGATGGAGATTTCATCGATTCCTACATATTTGTAAATGATGTAGATTATAGAAATATTTGAAGACTGTCATATATTTTTGTCTTGATCACCTAAAATTTTGGCCATGGAAGGAGTGCTTAAAGATTACGCGAAACCGATTTCCTACCTTATGATTGTGACTGCACTATATATATAACTCAAATGGAACAGGGAACGCAACATCTTTTTCTAGAGTTGTTAGACAAATTAACTATATGAAGCTGTGGTGAAAATAGATGACAAGATTGCTGAACTAACTGGACGCAATCATGGCCTTTTTGGACTAATAAATCCCTCATTCAATAATTAACATTTTAATTATGTCTCTAGTGGTAACTAGATCCATTAATAATCTAAAAGGTAGGTAAATTTGAACGTTGATCTTCGTTTACCTATCTTAAATTATTTTTATTTCCACAATTGGCTCTCTTTACAAGTGGCTGATCTTGATTTTTACCTTAATTATTTATAAACCACAAGCTCCACATATTCAAGTAGGTAATAATACACTGAACACTTATAACTAAATAGATTATCATAATTAACTATGCAAATAAACCCGCCTAATGCAGAAACAGAGAACCATCACCAAGAACCAATACCACTGAGGTTTGCCATTATTCAACTAACATTCATTTCCTTTTTTTATTTCTTAATTTAATCTTTTTATTATATCTGCAATTGAGATGAGTGAGCGCAAGATATCTCGATCTAAAGATAAACGACGACGTACCGGAAAGAGTTGAGACCGTCTTCAAAGCCCTTCTCTGTTGATCTTTGTCATTTTGCAAGTCCAAATTCAACACGAATTTCTGCAGATAAATCCAGCAAAGAGGAAAAGATGAATTCGCATAAAGCAGAGAAGAGGATTAAAATAAGGATCAATTGTCAGAAGAAAATATAATTTAATCCACAACAACGACAATGATTTCTATAATATTATGGAATATACGAAATTCCCAATTAATAATTAAAAGAAACTCATGATCTCAGACTCAAAGCATCAATCGTTTTCCAACAAGAGCAGTCCTCCAGATCCAGAAAAAATAGAAAGTAAAAAGCTAAAATAAATAAACCACAAAAAAGGTCCAACAAATTATCAGATTGCGAAAGATTGAGCTGCATGTACCGAAAAGGATGATTCGTTTTCCACCCCAAAAATAAACAAAACAGGAAGAAAATATGGAAGCAAACCTTCATCTCCTACTGCAAAATCTCAAAGACTCCGACTCTTCCTGAAAAATGTAGTTTGTGATCAGAGAGAGAGTGACAGTGAAATAGAGAGAGAGAGAGAGAGAGAGAGAGAGAGGAGAAATGGAATTGGGAAAGAGATCAAAACGGGAAAGCAGAGGAAAAGACAAAGAGACAGGAAATATGGGCTATTTATACACATTTAAAGAAAAAAAATTCTCACAGCGCACCAAAAAATTGAAGAACATGAAAGAGAGAGAAAAGAGCAGCCTACCTTCCTCTCTAACCTCTCTCTCTCTCTCTCTCTCTAGTTCAGAGATACACGTAGATGTGTATGTATAGAGAGAATGATGAGCAGTGCACGTTTCTCTTCAACGGAATGTGACATCAGTGGAGCTATTGAGCCTTCAGCCTCTGTTTATATAAAAAAATAAAATTGATTAAGTCTTAATTTTTTTTCACGTTCAAATATTACAGCTTAATTAGGCCTTAAAAAGTACTAGTAGTAAATTACAGCTTACTGCTTCTGGGCCCCACTTGGGGCCCTTATTTTTGGTGAGTGTTGTGAACGTGTCGACATATGAGGCTATACACGTTGGATTCCTTCATGCATTTGGTCCGACCTGGTAAATCTTTCATTCCTTTTTATTTTTCTATTTTCCGGAAAAATACATGAATATGCGTTTGATGAATTTGCTCATTTTTGTAGTAGACATGTATAATATTTCAATTTCCGAATTTTACGTGACGGAATTTCTTATGAGATTTGATTGGACTGTTCGTAAATCAATTTTTATAAAGAATTTCTTATCTTATCGATTTCAGTAAGATCTTGTAATTTTAACTGTTTTTTTCCCATGTTAGAGCTATATAAGATGGAAAAATTATAAACAATAAAGCAATAAAGAACAAAGGCGAGATATACTCTAAGATTCTTGATTTATAGAAGAAAACAAGAATAATTTATATGAAAAAATAAAGATATATGATAGAGGGAATTGGTTTACAACCAATCATTCAATATTTTATTAAATTTACAAACTACTGATGGAATTATTCTGACATTGAATGGCATGTTTTCCTTCACTTTATGTAAAAGCTAAGATGGGGAAATATTATAGCCGGCCTATATATCTTATCTGAAATAAATGTAATATTTATGGGCCACACACATATTTCTTGGGCCACAAATTATTTTGTTCATGTCTTTAGTATGTTTCATGAAAACACATTATTCATAAAGGTAGAGAGTAATACTTTAACACCGATTAATATCATTGTATTATTACATTTTAAGTTAAGAAGGTATTTGCACGTGGTGGATATATCAGAATAGATGAAAAAAAATTCTAAAAAAGGAAAACATCATTTAATACAATACACATTAATTACTGTATTGGCTTCAATATAAAAGCTAAATAGCCATTAATAGTATTTATGATATTATTGCGATATTTTCTAGATAAAAAATATTTAATTTTGTTTGAGAATTGGTATAATTTGGCTTTGTGAATCGATCTCCTTAAAGGAAATCGTCATTTCAAATTTTTCCCATTCCTCAATATGCCAAACATATTTCTTATAAAGAAATTAGAATCATTATATTTATATCATAATTCTCCAAATTTATCTTCTTTCAAATATAAACTCCTTATCTTTGATTGTCCACATTTTGTCGATTTTTTAGTAAAATGAAGAAAAGTTTGTACCGCTTAAGTCAACGATGATATTGAGCCTATGCTAGTTTTCTATTCGTTGGTATACGCACCTCCTCGTATATAAAAATAAAGATAAATATATATAAACTAATAGTACAACATAAAATTCTCCCCTGTAGAAAGTGGAATGATGATGATGATGATGATGATGATGCTGATGATGATGATAATAATAATAATAATAATAATAATAATAATAATAATAATAATAATAATAATAATAATATGGTAGGGATGGATATAAGGATGGGGGAATCCAAATCCCATGTAGAAAGTGAAGAATGAAAAGCATTACACAGAGGAATCCAAAAAATTCAAAAGTAAGGAAAATAAATAAATAATGACAATGAAATATGCACTAAGAAAATCATAAGCACTAATACCAAAAAAAACCCTTCATTTACATTGGTCAATTACCAAATAATGCAGACGACTTTAACCAATTTTAAAATTCTAATTGGAATTTTGAAATATTATAATAATGTCACCACTTTTCACCTCATTGCCAAATTAACACCTCCAAATTCTAAAGTTAAAAATGTTTATTAGCTACCGCTATAATTGATAAGTATAGCGTTCGCAAAGAATCAAAACGGTCGGCTCAGGTTGGCCCGACCTGAATTTAAATTTGGGCCGCATATTTTAATGGTGAGTCAAAATGTTTATTGTTGTGATTTGTGAAACTGAAGAACTTCATATTGCGAATGTGGATTTTAACTTAACTTCTCTCAGAAAAACTAAGAGGAAGACTTCCCACAGTTAAACAGTTGCAATATAACCTTGCATATATAAATAAGTCCTCAAATTAAGTCCTCAATTTAAATAAATTTTGTTCAGTTTCTTTCCTTTATTCTTTCCTATTACACTTATTTAGCTAACGTCGTTAATTTTTCCGTATAATGATCACAATCATGTTTGAGATTCCAAGATTATTTTTAATGTAGTATTTTAGACTGTCACAAAATGAAATTTATCGCATTAAAATACTCTCTGTGAACTAGACATTTTATTTTGACAATGTTATAACAAACCCTTATTTATGGACATATCTTTAGTTGCATGATTGTATATACTAATAATCTTATACAAGATATTTGCCGAAATGCGACGTGGATGCATTATCCTTACAAAATGTGTTGTTTAATTATAATTTCATTTTATTTTTAAGCAAATCAATTTCTCGGAAGGATTTTATTACTTAAAAAACTAAATAAAGGATGGGCAAACATGATTTCTGAAGAGCTCAAGGGCATAGGTGTAATTTGAGCGCCTGCTAATTTATTCTTATTTGCTCTGAAACGGTTACTTCTCTCTCTGTGACAATTAACAAACCCAATCGATCTGCAGTCGTAGCATACTCGAATTCCCAATTCCTCCAAGGTAATACCTCTCTATCTCTTTCTCTCCGATTATTTTTTATATTCAAACGGTGTGATTTCCTTATTATGTATGCCTCTTCTGTTTAGATTGATTGCTATTTTTCATCTTATTTTGTGGTTCTTCGTAATCACTCTACGTGTTTGTTCGACACATTGGCGCGCTAAAAGGATTTGTGCGATTTATTTTGAGATCTGCCACGATATAGGTGATCGGAGATTTATTGGAATGAATGTTAGTGAAATCATCATATGCATTTGTGGTGATCATGTTGTTTGAAGTCGCGTTTCACATTTCGTGGTTTTCTTTAAGAATTTTATGATGATTCTGTTGTTATTGAGCTGATATGCGAGCTAGCCGCTTTGTATGTTTCAGTATAGTGATTTTGTTTGTGTGGATTTGTTTCCCGAATTAAGTAATTGTGAGCTGAGATTTAGGTAATACTTTCCAAATATTGAGTTATATCAATATGAGAATGGTGCGTGTTAATGCCAATGGCGTCTGTTAAGAACTTATGATGTATGAGTATGAGGAGTTCTTAGTTATGGTATTTTGAGGAAAACAACTCAATTTAGGACTAAATACTTTTTAATTGGACTTGTTCATTGATTTTGTCAATATAAGATTTGAGAACCATAGTTGAGCATTAGAGGAATAGTTGATTTTTTTCTGAATCAGGGGGTCGCCACAGCTCCGTTTCTTTACATTTGAAGGTGTGTATCTTTTTCTGTTGTTGTAGCAGAATTTGTATGGCAATGTTATGAGATATTCACGGTGTTTGTAGGTTTTTCTTGTGCATTGGTGGTGGGGATAATATGTCGGGCCCTGAGGAAACCAAAGATCAAGCTGAAGTTATTATGGACGATGCTGAGAAGGCCATGCCATCACCACAGCAGGAAGTTGTGTTCAGTTCATATTTCTATATTACATAAGTTGTTATGTGATTGTATATATTCAAACAAATATTGTTTTTCTTACAGGAGGAAACTGCAAAGAACAAATATGGTGGGCTAATGGCCAAGAAGCAACCATTGATTTCTAAGGTATTATCAGAAGCTTCTTTCATGCCATATTACAGATTTTGAGAACCCTCTTTGATAGGAAATTTGATCAAATGTTAGGATCACGAACGTGCCTATTTTGACTCTGCTGATTGGGCTTTGGGAAAGGTACTCATCGCTTCTGTATTTGCATCCTTTTTGCCCAATCCGAAGCTTATAATAGTACGCTAATATCTATGTTTTACCTCCACAGCAAGGTGGACAGAAGCCTAAAGGACCGCTGGAGGCTCTCCGGCCCAAGCTACAGGTAGTTACAAGTGGAAGTATCATAAATAAGGATATTGCTCGATTCTAAATATATATAACTTTTTTCATTCTCTATTTGGGTTGTTTTCAGCCAACTCAACAGCAAACACGCTACCGGAAGTCTCCTTGTGCACCAGCAGAAGGTGAAGGTATGCATATGGTCTTGTCAAGATTTTACTGAGATGCATTGTTTCTGAAGTTAGTTCCACTATCTGGTTTTTTGACAAAAAAAGCCCTACAAGATGGTTTTTTTCTTTTTCCCACCTCGTATCACACGAATAGTAATTAACGCTATCATTTATCTGCAAGTAGAAGGGAGCACACCCCATGGGGAAGATGCAGCTCACAACGAATAAGAAGCTCCTATTGATCCCGGGAAAATTGTTCGACGTTGCCTGCATTGTTCATATTGTAGTTCCGCCTAAATAAAAGACGTGCAAAGAGGATGTTTTAATGCCTCGATAAGGGAAGATGCACCCAATGAGTGGTCTTCCAGAGCTTATTCCTGTTGGAGATAAATTTGAGATTTTCACATATTTTTAGACTATACATTGGGAAATCTAAAATTTGATCTTCCTACTCTTGATCTTTTTACCGTGATAGTAAGTGGTTAGAGTTGCAGCTCTGCTCACGTGTAATTGTCAGTTGTTTTGGTATAGACTTAGTTACTCTTTGCTCTATATTTGTGCTTGTGTTTTTCGAGTAGCAATAGTGTTCATCGGTACAAAGACCATCTATGTTATATTTAGCGTTGTCAAATTATCGAACCTAAAATCTATCCGACCTTACAAAATACGTGCTATGGGGAGGTCGCTTCGGTTCTAAATTTATCAGACTTATAAAATCTTTGGCTAGATTGCACTAAAATTGGATCAAGTAGAATCTAGTTTGAGTTTTTGACAGGTCTAGTTATACTAGATCATGTTGTTATGCAATCAATATTCTATTTATTATTTACCTCTAAAGTAAAAGCCTTTTATTTGGTCGATAGTATTTTCTCTACATGCATACATGAATAGGATGTTGTTCTAGAAAACAGATTCCCTCTAAAGGTAATTATCTTATTATTTAAGAAAACTTATTAAAGTACACACCAATAAAGGGACCTGATTCTCTTATTATTTTCATGTAGGCAGATGAAAATTCATTAATAAGAGAAAATTTGAGCAGATTGTATTTCCCACTGAAAATTAGGGACCTAATTGCAAATACAGATATCTGAAGGGCACAACCGGTCCCACTGGGCTCCACAGTCTGCCAAACACTCATCTTCATCTCCATTTTCAAAGCAGCAGTTGATGGTGCGAGCGCGTGAGAAACTCCCCACGGATTTTGCAGAGCGCGTGTGAGGGATCGATTCGCTGCAGCAATGGCTCACCGTAACAGCTCTGCTCCTCGATCTCAACCGCTGCCGCTGGTAGTGACGCTCAACTGCATCGAGGACACAGCCGTCGAGCAGGAATGCCTCTCCGGCGCGGCGCTCGTCGAGCACGTGCCACTCAGCCACCTCGCCGACTCGCGGATTGAATCCGCCTCCGCCGTCCTCATCCACTCCCTCGCGTTCCTCCCCCGCGCCGCGCAGCGCCGGCTCCGCCCCTGGCAGCTGATCCTCTGCCTCGGTTCGTCCGACCGCGCCGTCGACTCGGCGCTGGCAGCCGAGCTCGGGTTGGAACGGCTGGTGCACGTCGACGTGAGCCGGGCGGAGGAGGTGGCGGACACCGTTATGGCGCTCGTTTTGGGGTTGCTGCGGCGCACGCATCTCCTGTCGAGGCACGCGCTCTCCGCCGCAGGGTGGCTCGGCTCGGTGCAGCCGCTGTGCCGTGGAATGCGTCGCTGCCGCGGACTAGTGTTGGGAATCGTCGGGAGGTCTGCGTCGGCGACCTCGCTGGCTAGCAAGAGCTTGGCGTTTAAGATGAGCGTGCTCTATTTTGATGTGCAAGAGGTTTGTTTGATTGGAATATGTAACCGTATTTGTTAATTTTGCACTTGTTAGTTATAATTCCAAGTTTTAGGTTACTGATTGTTATCTAGTTTGATCTAGTTATGGCAATGATATTCATTATGTTGATTTTGATTTTGTTTCTGTCTACGGTTCACACGAAGATTTTGGATAATTGTGTTGGTAGTTAATCCTTAATCATGGTTATTGTTGCCGTAATATGAAGTAGTCATGACATTTGTGTTGTTAGCTTCTTTAATAGATTAGTTTTGGTGTACTTCAATCTTGTAACATAACATGGCGCTTTGGCTAATTTTGATCATAGGGACAAAATCGTAGTTCCTCCTCATATGCTTTGATTTAGGTGTGACTTATGAGTTATGAGTTATGATTCTATTTGATTTGATGCATTTATTGAGGAAAGTGAGGTTTGGGATGATCCGAAGTGGGGTATACTATATGTTTGCCCTTATTTTTAAATCTGCTTGTAATTGAGGTTTTTGGTTATTAGATTTGATATGAGGAAATTGAATGATTCTATTTCGGGAAGCAGTTTTGGAATAACTCTTCTTACATCATAATGTAGGGAAATTGTAGAGTAAATAGGTCTTCCTTAGCATTCCCACCTGCTGCTAGAAGAATGGATACACTTAATGACTTGCTTGCTGCGAGTGATGTCATATCACTGCACTGTGCTTTGACTGAGGAAACGGTTCAAATTATGAACGCAGATTGTCTGCAACACATAAAGCCTGGTAATTAAGCGTTATAAATATTGATTGATTTTTTATGCTTTGTTTGTTTGTGTCATCTCGCTTATCCGGATGCTACTTTCTTTGCAGGGTCATTTCTTGTGAATACTGGTAGTAGCCAGCTGCTGGATGATTGTTCTATAAAGCAATGTTTGCTTGATGGCACACTTGCAGGCTGTGCCATAGATGGTGCCGAAGGCCCCCAGTGGATGGAAGCATGGGTACGATGTATAATAGTTTTAGGGTATGAATGTGATATAGATGATCTCTTACTATTATTATGAAGAACTGTCCTTCAACTGCATACTTTTTGCTTGAGTTTTAGAGAACGTAACCTCCATAATAAAACGAGGCTTCCCTCGTTAAGAATTTATTCAGTTAGCAATGTGGTTTATTTTGTTGTTTTTACTGAGTTAATCTTTATAATTATGCACTACTCATGTATTATTATGTCTATTGGAAATAGACTGTCACAAAAGCATTATTTAAGGAAATTTGTAATTAACTGGCATAGCAATTACATGTTCAACTGACTTATATGGATCTGATCATAGGCAATTACTGTTTCAGGTTAGAGAGATGCCCAATGTTCTGATACTGCCTCAGAGCGCGGATTATAGTGAAGAAGTATGGATGGAGATAAGGGAGAAGGCAATCTCCATACTACAGCAATTCTTTGTTGATAATGTTATTCCTAAACATGATGTATCTGATGAGGAAGAAGATGAGGTCAGTGAGGTGGGTTATGAAAGACGCCTCTCAATGGATAATGAAACTTCACATCAAGGCTCTGTCTGTGACAAAGTAACTGGTGATATTGAGCTAAATGCTGAAAGCTCCCAAAAAGAAGTTCAGGCTAAAGATACCTCATTTCAAAATCAAGATTCAATTTTGTCTCAAACTACATCCAACAGATCTGATGTAAAGCCAAGTAGATCGAGTAAGAAGGCTAAAAAGAGGCACGGTCATCATAAATCTCAGTCTAAAACAGGTAATTTGACTCCTGGAAAAGAGAGCCTTTCTTGCAGAGAAGATGACGCTAGTATGAGTGGCACAGATCAGGTGCTGAGTTCTAGATCGCGTTCTGCTTCTCCTGAAGAATCAAGGAATAATAGGAAAACATCGATTGACTCAAAAGGGGAACTACCTGCCGCACTTCTCTTAAAGTCTGGCATAGAACTTGGTAAAAAAGTGGGCGAACTGCTTAAAGATGGTTATATTATAGCTTTACATGCCAGAGATCACCCTGCACTTCATGTCTCAAGGCAAAGACTTAAAGGGGGTGGTTGGTTCCTGGACACGTTGTCAGATGTAACAAAAAGAGATCCTGCAGCGCAATTCCTGGTTGTTTCTAGAAGCAAGGTGTGATGCATTCTAATTTTGAACGATTTTCTTCTTTTCCCATGGCTTGTTGAACTTCCAAATATATTTGCACAGAACTGAAGCAAGCCAAGGATGATCATTTTGGCAGTGAAGTTAAGATGCTGATTGTTTCTTTGGCTTACTGTTGTGCAGGATACATTTGGGTTTAGGTCATTTACTGCTGGGGGAAAATTGCTACAGGTAAACGAGCTTGAGCTGGGATTAATTTTATTATCTCGTATCTTTCCAGTTAATTGTGAAAGGGAAATATTGAACATGAATAGATACAGAAAAGTTATATTGTTGTGACTTGTGAGTAGTTCGTGTGGGGTCTCAGATGGTGTGACTGAAGCTTCTTAAATTTTCAAACAGTGTGTTGTCAAAATCTTCATACAGTATATTTTAATTATGGCCTCCTCTGTATTGGTTAGTGACCGTCATTGTTGATGGCCTATAAAAAAGTCAAAGTTGCACGGTTGAGTATTCTTGTGGATTCCATTTTCTGAATGATTAATCATGATTACAAGATATATACAGTGTGGCTATAGAGAATTACTTGAAATTTGTTTTTATTTTAAATTTGAATGAATCACATAGCAGATGGCTGTAAACCTTCATGTAACTATGTGGAACTAGTCATGACCTTTTAGTTTTACATTTGCAGATAAATAGAAGAGTGGAATTTGTATTTGCTAGTGAAACTAAACTATCGAGCCCTACTGCAAAGCATATACCAAAGCCCTAGAAATATTATCAGTTGACAAAAATTGTGAAACTAAACTATCGAGCCCTACTGCAAAGCATACACCAAAGCCGATGTATAAAATACATAATGGCGTATAGTGAGACACTGAGACATGCAGTTATAAGGTCAAGTTTGGGATGGCTTAGTTCTAAGACAACTAGCCAATGTTGGAGGCATTGGTTATAAGCTCCATGAATGCAATCTGCTTGCTGAATTCTGCTCTTATTATTGTTTCGTGCAGGCTGTGTTGGACGTTCGCATTGAAATTGTTGCAGCCATAGGTGAAGACGGTATTACTCGCTGGCTGGATTAGCTTATTGAGACTAACTTGACCACAATTTTGACTGACATGAACACATATACTGTTTACTCTGAGCTTTGTGATGTATACCTATACCAAGATCTCACTTGCCCCATGAAATCAGTACTTTACTCTCATGAAATCAGTAGTTTACACACAGAGGCTCTCTTGTAATTCAATTTCCAGATGGAAAATTCTATTTTCTTGTGACTGAATTAATTGAACATTATCCATTCATCATGTGTTTTTTGTGTCTTGGATATCTAGTTTCTAAGTATCTTGGCCAACCATCCCTGAGAGTGATGTAGTTGCTAATTCACTTAGGTGAATTTCTGGAAAAAAGTTTAGGTTCTTCTAGTGTGGTTTAACACGCTTTACCTTTATGAATGTAACGCAGAATAATGATAATAGCAAATATGTTATGCAATCTCTTATCCTTTTTATTCACATGTGAAATATAATTGAACTAAACTGGAGAAGAAACCATCGTGCGAAACTAGAGTGGGCTTTTACACCATTATTACAAGCCTTCACTGTATTTATATCTTTTCTTTAAAATAAAAAATAAATAATTACAAATTATATTTTACCGGGAAAAAAGGAAACTCCTTGAACATTCCATCGAAAAGTTTAACTACCAATCGCAAATGCTCGCCACGTGTACGGTCCATATTGCGCCTCCATCTGCTCCCTTATTCAAACCTCCACTACCACTCTCATCTCCATCTGTCGTGTTTCACAACTGAAATTTGCCAGAAAATTGGAGAGCAAATTTTCCAAAAACAAAAAAATATAAAAAAATTAGCAAGTGAACCAGCAATTAAAATTTCCCGATTTCTATCGAACTCGCTTTGAGTTGGTTGAGGTTCAACAGTTGATCATACATGGTGTCGGTGCACCCGAATCCCCGACCGGGTCAGGAATTTAGCCATTTCTACAATTTCCAATTCGGCGGGGATCAGATGAAGGCAGGCGCAGCAGAGGACAACACGGCGTCGTACTGGTGCGGCGTGGATGAGCCCGGGAAGAAGGTCCGCAAGCCATACACGATCACCAAGTCCAGAGAGAGCTGGACTGAGATGGAGCACGAGAAGTTTCTAGAAGCTCTTCATTTGTAAGTTCCTCTGCGCTCTCTATTATGGTGATTGAGTAGTCAATTTGAAGATTTAATTATTTTGATTGAGGCGCTTTCTCATACAAAGAGTTGCATTGATGTACTATATCTACTTCTGATTTTACTTTGCGAATTCCAGATTTGATCGTGACTGGAAGAAAATTAAGGCTTTTGTTGGCTCAAAGACCGTAATCCAGGTAATTTTAATGTTGATTCTCATCTTTGTTATCCTTCAACATTTTCATTTCAATTGTCATGATCAGTAGGAAACTTTTTAGTTCCATGTTCATCACTAGGAGAATTGAGTTGTTAAGGGTTCAGGTCTAGGATTTGAGATGCTAATACTGCAGCATGAGTCTGGATTTTTGGGAAATTTGGTGCCCGTGTTGCGCTTGGTGGTGTTGCAGATGCTAAACGTTATATTTATTTTGCAGATTCGGAGCCATGCTCAGAAACATTTTATGAAGGTTCAGAAGAATGGAACGAGTGAACACGTTCCTCCCCCACGTCCAAAGAGAAAAGCAGCTCACCCTTATCCACATAAAGCCCCCAAAAAAGGTTACCACTTAATTGGTTTTATCTATGACTACCCCTTCTTCATCCACGAAGTCGTCTCTCATTGGTTGTATTTCAACGAATGCAGTTGCCTCTCAACCCTTGGAACCATTTCCTTCAGCTGCTCTTCTCAACTCCAAATATGATATGGGGCCTCAATCAATGCCTTTGTATCACTGGACTCCCACAGCGCCAACAGGCTGTGCCTCTCCTATGTCGAGTGGTTTGTATCACGATTGGACATACTTATCTTCTATATTTTTTAAGATGGCAGTGGTTAGATCTTTATGTTGTTCTTGCAGATGATTTTGCGTTATCCGGAGGTGCAGTGAACTGCAGTAGCAACAGTGATGACACTGCTCCTCATAGATGGGCGTCTAGTGAGACAAATAGCCAAGTGAAAGAGAGAGTGATAGGACAAAGAGGTCTGCTTCCATTGCTTCTCTCTTTTGATTGGATCCAATAACTACAAATTTAAGCCCAAAATCGATCATTCAGTGATTCTGTTATGGATGTACAAACCTTATCTTGAGAATTTCATCCGTTCTGGTTTTGGGGCTTAACTGCTTGGTTATGTAACTATATGCATTTGCTACTTTCGAAATATTTGCTCTATATACAGCTAGTTATATCAAGAAAGAGCGTATCAGATTCTTGCCCGAAGAGTTAGTCTGGATTTAGATAAGTGCTTTAATGTTTGTTTATTTGCATATCTTTTACCTCTTAGTTATGAGGTTATCGATTTTACTACTTCCATTGCTGGTGCAGCTCTACCAGATTTTGCTCAGGTTTATCGCTTTATCGGCCGTCTGTTTGACCCTAGTGCCAGAGATCACTTGAAAGAGCTGAAGATGATGGACCCCATAGATATCGAGACGGTTAGTCATACTTTATCTGATTTTTGTTTTTGTGGATGATAATTCTATATTACAACCAGATTTTCCAGACACTGTTACTGACTTCTATAATAAAGTTTACCTTTTCCTAGATGTGCCATGTAAGAATGTTTCATGCCATATTTTTTTCATTCTAATTAGAGGATGCTTTCTCTATCTTGGCCCCTGGCTTCAAAATTTTAGTGGTGGCATGTGTCGATCTGCTTATTCTTTTCTCTACTTTATTTGGAATTTGTCATAGATTTTAAGTGTCTTATCTACATTACTTCAGGTGCTGATGTTGATGAACAATCTCTCAGTCAATTTGGTCAGCCTTGAATTTGAGAATCATGTAAGTTCCTGACATGCATCTACTCTCCTACTACATTGTTTATCAGCGGCTTATGAATGTTCGCCATTGTTCTCCTTGCTTCTTACTTAATGTTGATTTCTTCCTAGCGGCCTAGCTCCATCTGAAGGATTACTCCATTGACTAATTCAATTGGTTCATAAATTAATGATGTTCTTGAGAAAAAATGCAGTGCGTCAATTTCTATTTACTGGACTAGAGTCATTATTCTCTAAATATAATTTTTTTTTCTACTGCCTCCCTCCTAGGCCGTTAGCTCTTATCCTAGTATCCTATCTTGAATGGTAGTTCATTAAGGTTGGAATGGAGAGTTATCATTGAATTAAACCCATACGAGGCTTCATATAGATATGCTAACATGCAAAATTATCTCACATCCTGATTGTTGCAGAGGAAGTTGCTATCATCGTACAATGCTGACATCCACAACGAACACCCGAGCAGTGAAACCTCTTCGTAGGGTTTTCGAAGGCATGAACACGCTATCCTTTTGACTGTTGCGAGCGTCAGAGCTCCTTGTTATGGACGAACTTCTTCGAGGAAGCAAATTCGAAGTGAACAGAAAAATCTGCATGATCTTTTCGTTCTTGTTATAGGAATGTCGATATGTATCTCCGCTAAATGAAGTAAGAATGTACATATAAGTAAAGGGGTACAGATTTCGAATCTTAGCTGTTCGTGAGGGATAAACATCCACAGGTGTAGTGTGTGTTTGTGTGGTCGTTACTGTAAAACTTAACAGAGGCATTGTATTGAAGCTCGTTGTGGATAACTGGATATCATGTATATAGCGCGATCATGTAATAAGAAATTGGAGGTCTTTTTGCGTGAAATCTACTGCATTTTTTGGAGCACTAATTTAAGTTGTGGGCTTTCTACTGGCATTTGGAATTGTCTATCCTACGTATATATCAGTATGTTTTCTTTATTAGTTTTAATTTCTTAATTTCATTTTCAAGCACCTATTTCTTTTTTCACTTAATAATTGATTATTCCGTAATTAGTATGAATTTTAAGCTTCAAGTTTAGTAACATATAAGCCAATTAAAGTTAATTATTTTATAATAATTACTATTTTATTAAAAAAAATTAATAAAATGTCGGAACAAATCATCCGAATTGGCTTCTTGGTGAGTGAATCACTCAAGGCAAGAGCGAGGAGAGATTCATAAACTGATTGAGATGGAGCAAACCTATGATGTGTAACCTTTTGAAACATGGCCTAATTTGAAGGCATTAGCACAAATTTTCACATACTAAAGAGAGAGATGATATGAGAGAGAGATAAGAGTGAAACTGTTCAAACGAAGATGCATATATCCACAGCCGAGTCAGGAAACAACCCTTTTACATGATTCTCCCACAATCTGATCGAGATCCTGAAATTACAGTGAAGCAAAACTCTCCATTCCACAGACCAAGTCACTGGGAGATATGCTTGACCTTTCCACAGAGACGAGACGGTGTTTTCCTCCACGCATATCTGCAACTGACTATCGGTATCTAGACTCCAGGTCTAGCTCATGACTGTATATTCCTTGGTTGTGACCAGGAGGGCCAAAAGGGTGAATCTGCTTTGCATTTGCTCGGAGCTCCATTTCTATTAGCCTCTGGAACGCCTCTGGAGGGGTACCGCCTACACAATCCATAATTCAATCACAACCCCACTCAAAAATATCCACATCTTAAGTTACACCTCAACTCCATATTAATCAGATTCATTCATAAAAATCCACATCAAAATTACATGCAACAGCAAGTAAACAACAGCAGATAACTCTCAAGTTAAAAACGACACAAGGGGTCCCCGTTCTTAGAATTGGAACTACAAGAGGTATAGTATAGTCCTTGACCAAAAATTATATGTATGAAAACAATATGATATATTCATGTACTGGGAATTAAGGTAATGACACAGAATGAATATCTCAAGAAAGCACAAACAGCAAACTACTAATTTCTGAGACTATTGCATATACCATGAAGTGGGATATGTAGATAGATGGTATATCTGTAACTACTACAAGCTCGTTAAAAACAAGGAAAGATACCTGGCATCGGCACCCCACTGCCGGGCATGTTTTGTAAGCGGGGCCCAAAGGGGAGACCTTGCATTTGATTCATTTCCTGGACAAAACTAGTTGGTTGATTGCCATGATGGGGGACTGGACCACCCCTTGCAAACTGAGGATGGTTGCCTGACATTTGCATCTGATGCAACATTGGGTGTTGTGAAGGAGGAACGTCAAATCCAGAAACCCTGACATTGGGGTTGTGATGGAAAGACGGCCGAATCATAGGAGAAGAGAGTTGGTGATTGACTGGAGAATCATGACCAAAAGTGCGCTCTGGACTCATGAACTTCAGGTGGGAGCTCATGTGAGCAGGATGTGATTCCAAGTGATGATACAATGGTCTTGCTTGGGTGATTTGTGGAGGCTGAAAATGTTGAGATGATTGCTGTTGCAACTGGAGATTAGAATAGGGAATATCAGGTCCCCTTTGTTCGTACGAGTCGTGTGGAAATGGCATGCCTTCTGAACCTCCCATGCTATGGTTGTCTTTAATAAGACCCCCAAAAACTGCCAGTTTCTCTGCTATGTTGATAGGTGTACTTGAAGAACTGTTTACATGGTTGATCGAATTACCGCCTGGCATTATTGGGAGCAACCTGGGATCGCGAGCATCACCTGCAGAAATCAAGTTTTCTTCTTCAGGCAGTTGATATGCAGCATTTCTTTCGAACCCACCACGTTTGTTGAGTGATTCAGTTTGACGCTTTGGTGAAGATGTTCCAATTGAAGAATCGCCGACGCCAAGCCAGTTATCAGCCCCACTCAGTTTTGCAATCTGTCTATGGTTTGAAGGGATGTTATAGTCATGAATCGGTCTCTGAAGCCCGGTATTTTCAATTGTTGAAGAAGAAATATCATCGTCTCCAACTGGAAAAGGAAATGCATGAGCCTCTGGGGCATCAACTCGAGCAGAGCCAGTTGAGCCTC
The DNA here is from genome assembly GCA_036873715.1 of Salvia sclarea. Taxonomy (NCBI): domain Eukaryota; kingdom Viridiplantae; phylum Streptophyta; class Magnoliopsida; order Lamiales; family Lamiaceae; genus Salvia; species Salvia sclarea. The sequence goes on from JAYJMF010000030.1 coordinate 4,934,195, forward strand.
TTTGGATAGAAACAGGGGCTCCAACTGACTCTAGCTCCTTCATAAAAGCAGTTCCAAAGAGAGCTTCCAGAGTGAGCGTCTTCCCCGAAGTACCACTTTCTTCCTCTTTAGGCTCATTGACCACTGTGGTCCTATCATGTTCCTGAGAAACAACTTGTTTATCGGCCAAATTGATAACGGGGTTTACAACTGTATTAGTCAGGTCCGAACTCTTTTGCAACATTGAGAGCAGATGTAGAGATGCGTTACTATCAGCATGTCCACTTGATTGTGCAATATCTCCTCCAACAGCATTCCAGTTTTGTAAGTGTGGTTGTGCGTTGGTAGTCTTTGCACCATATTCTGACAAGATAGATTGTTCAAGGTCTTCACAGGTAAGAACAGCTGGAAGAGCTTCCTCTTTGTTCTTACTGCATGCTTGATCAGGTATCCCATTAGCTGCAGCTGGAATGTCAAGCTTTACCATATTAGATCTTTTATGAACTAAAAGGAGAATTATGTGCAAGACTAACTTCAAAGTCAGTACTTGCCTTTATCATTGCCGACTATTAATGACAGTAAATCTTTTTGCGGAGCAGATGAGACATCAGCAGCAGCCTTTGCTTCTGTAACATGTGCTTGAAAAGTTAGATCCACAAAAAAAAAAAAAGCAAACTGAGCACTTCTGCTAACATTCAATGTATATCATATAGTGTTACCTTCCTCAGAAAACCATTGAGCAAACTTCGAAGAGTGGGCAGATTTTGGGCTCCATGTATCATCAGGTTTATTATTGTGAAGCTATACAAGAATAAAAATGGATGAGACGGTAGCAACCAGTACAATTCATCATAAGGAAAAGGATGTGGAAAGGCTTGAAAATACATGAATCACAGCAGCTAAATGCCAAAATAGGGCATCATTGACCAGCTAATATCAAAACATATGAATAACGACTCTCTAGAACAAAATGCTGCCACTATAAAAGCTAGTCTAAAGTGAGCCTCCGGTGAACAACATCATATTGAGGTTTACAGGAGAAGGGTTTCATGCATGAAGTACTCCCCTGCACTTCACTTGCTCTCTTTCATAATATCACTATTATTGTCATCCTCAGGGAGGCATATTCGAGTTGCATACTTGGACCTAATCAGTAATCTCTATTGAATAGGCTGATATTACAGGTAGACAGGACACCACATCAACAAATCTCTCTCTTTGTGTGTGTGTGTTGGCATAGTGGTAAGAGGTTAATGCCTGAGGTCAAAGGTCTCGGGTTCGAGTCCTCTGTGACGCGGCCTTTAAATTTCTGTAATTTAATTATCAAAAAAAAAAAAAATCTCTCTCTTTATTTTGGAATTTCAGAGAACTCATCCTGGAAGAAATATTTATAGTCAATATATTTAGAACGACAACTAATCTGGTGTAGTTGTGCAAGTTTCCAGGTCCACGTTGAGCAGTGAAAATCATCAATTGGGTATATACTCCATATCTGTCTGGACAACTCCATATCCCCTCTTTATCAATCAATTACACATTAGCTAAACTAATATCTCATAAAATCTTCAGTCAAGTTATAAGATAATTGTTTTCATGTCTTAATGAGAATAGTGTAATCGGTAAGACTTATTAACTAGCTGGCACATCGGCGAAGCAGAAGCACGGTCACATAGAGCAAGGTCTGCAAGCAGCACTTGTTAAAGATAAATTTATTTAAAACTTAAATTACCTGAACTGAACTGGAATGGTCATCTGTTTTCGTAGATAATGTGCTACCAAAAATCTTCTCTAAAATTGATGTTGAGTGACTTCTGCTAGAATTACGAACAGTTTTATCCTCCAATCCCTCAGCATTGAGTTCAGTAAAATTGGTATCCAGCATTCCATGAATCTGTAAGGGACTGGAAATGCGGAGAAATTGATCTTCTATGACAGTTTGCTTAGACCCATCTATACTAACATGCACGTTGACATGTTCCCCCTTATTTAATAGGAGAGTGTGCTGTGTCTTCTCTATGGGCTGCCCGTCGACTAGTCTGATTTCTTCAGAGAGCCGACTCTCTACACCATGATTAGCATTTTGAAGGAGGTTGGGGTCAGCATCCACAGTGCTCTCACTTGTTACAGGCTTCAGCACCTGCAGAGGTATAAGATATCTAAGCAATTTGAACATACTGTAAGTATCTTGGCAAAGGGATCCTGATGTAGCATACTAGCAATTGACTATAGTGTGAAATGAGATTGTAAGAACAGTGGATTCATCAGCAATAGAGCTGAAGATAGATAAAGTGCCAGGACCCTCCATATATAACGAGAGGTTTCCTTTCTGAATCAAAGCAAAAAGATTAACCAAATACATCTACGAAAGAATAATGGAATTAGTGTACCTCTGACCCAGAAGGGTGAATCAACGACTTCAAGCCAGAACTTTTTTCCGGGGGATTGGTTTTAAAACCTGGTGGAACAAGCGGTCTTGGTGCAGGAGCTTGTGAGGATAAAGATGATTTTTCTGAGTCATTGCTTAAGGCAGGGGTTACAGCAGAATTCTCTAATTCATTATTCCTGACAAAAAGCCCCTTTTCCTCTTTGCTATCTACCAAGCCTTCACAAAGGCTTAAGACGTCAACTTTGTTTTTCCCGGAATTAGAATTTTGTTTCTCCTGTAGAGCCTTTTGCTGTTCCTTTCTCATCATCTCAAAAGAGGCTGAAAGAATTACATTGAAAATATAGCAACAATAAGGAAAAAAAGAGTTTGGAATAACAAATATAGGAACCACAAACACCTCCAATGAGAATGAATGAATACCTCTTCTCCTTCTCTCCTGCTCTGCTCTATCTTCATCAGTAGACTCAGTTGAGCCAAAAGTCTCATCATTGAAGGCGTCGGTATCCTTTCTTGAATGAGGTACTGCCTGAATATAGTTGCATAATGAAGTATTTCAGAGAACTACATGCATATGATGCATTTCATATCGCTGCACGTGGACTGAGTACTATGTTTCAAAGTAGAAGATAGGCTTTTCATAAAAAAATGAATTGGGAAAAGAAAATGCAAGAAATGATACGAGCTAACAGAATTTAATTATGATCGACATTGTTTAGTTGACCTTGTAAGGACGTGGAGGATGATATGGTTCATTGCTCCTGCTTAGTTGATTTTGCTCATTTGGTCGCACCTTAGTAGCAGGGATACCAGCAGCATATCCAGATGGTCTTGGAAATGAACCGCTCCCAAGAAGCCCATCATGCTCAGGGGTCTGCCAAGAACGTCGAGATTGACTTCCAAAACGCTTCCCAGAATCTACAGAAGACAGTTGAAAAACAAATCAAATGTAGCAAGGAAGAAAATGATACAAGGGACGAGCAGAAGCGTAATACATAAAAAAGTTATAAAATGTTAATAAGACAGATAAAGCAATAGAAACATAAGGGATTCCAGAAGACTTAACTCACAAAATAATCTGAAGGAAGCCAAGCACTATACAGAAGCTCAGTTTATCTTACTTAACAAAACACAGTTTTACCCAAGTGCGTGCTAAGCATAACATACAGAACAGAGACAATATCAAGAAAATATATGTTATTTCTCTGCAGGGACTGAGCTCCAAAGTTCAAAGGTAAGAGTAGACGATCTTTACCACTAGAACAAACTGTAGAAAAGTTATTGATATGAGTGGAAGGAGATAAACTGAATCAGCTTACTACAATGTTGGTTTTAAATCCTTCACTTCAACCAGACCTTCCTATCAATCAAAATAACATACATGTGTCAAGCCTACAGAAGGATGTTAAAGATAACCTGAGTCCTTGTCAGACTGAGAATCACTGTCTCTATCACTCCGGGCAGAAGAACGGCTATCCCATTTCCCGTAAATTCCTCTAGAGTAGGTACTACTGTCCCCCCGAGTAGGAGGTGATGAGGAATACTCATTTCTTCTGAAACCTTGGTATGGCAAGCTCCCAGGAATTCTTGCTCGGTCTGGTAATCTTAGCAGCGCTTCTTCCATTTCACTGTCGAGAAACCAACAGGTGAGCATACTTAAAATTTGGAGGGAACTTCTAAGTATAACAAATATGCCAAGCAAGCAACTCAATAAACTGCCCGTCAACAAAAACAACACAACAGCTATCACGACAACTGCTTCAAGAAGCATTCTCTATAACATTATCACTTGAGCATCATTTACCTTGACAGTGATTCATCAAACCCGCTAGGCAACTTCTTGCAGATATCCAAACTGCCGATCGAAAGTAGGAACTCTCTTGTGTAGGATATTTTTGGCTTCCTAAAATCACCAAAGCAACTGTTATTCATCTAACATCTAAAAAAAGCCGTATCAATCGCAGAAAGATAAACAAACTTGTTTAACAAAAGATTACGTTGAAACATCATCGGGACTTTCAGAACCCTCGCCCAAGGACCTTCTATCTTCATCTTGTGAGCTCATTCTGCAGCTCCTAATAAAATCTAACTTCCCCCAAAAGCAAACACAACAGTCTAAATCGTACGAATTTCTCCAACCTCGCTGGAACCTGATTTAACCATGCATACACCAGAGAGAACAAAAAACTTAAATCAAACACACCAAATTCAAATCTCCCCCAACTTAACTCTCCCAATTCATTGAGCTGATCCAGCACGTACCCCAAGTCAATCCAACATTCAAGCTAAAATTCAGTTGATTGATCCAGCTCAATCAAAATCCATGCCCTAATCCCACCAAAATCCAATGCTAAACAACAAAAATTAACCACCCGTTTGCCCCCAATCCCGATATGCTAAAAACTCGAAATCCCTCGAGAAATGTTGCACCCTTCGCTTCCTCTACCGCCTAATCTAGCCAAAATCTCTCTGTCTGAACATGGATCGAGATTATTAAACGAAAATTGGAAAAAAGTTAGGGTTTAAAATCCTAGCAAATTTACTTTCCTATTCTCCGATCAACCATCCCTTCGCAGAGAGAGATACATCACGCACATATAGGTATTTCAATTTTGCGCATATAAAACCATACACATACATACATACATATATATATATTTGTATCTATATGCTAATCGTACACTCATATATATACGTGTGTGCGGCGTGTATATATCAATTTTTTCTGTTTGTAAAAAGAAAATGAGAGACTCGATAAATTTGAATTTTTAGAAACAAGATGGAGAAATAACGCTGCGATAAAATAAAAACGCCATTACAGAGCTCCATGAGGAGAGACCTCTTCACGCGCCGTGTTTTGGGGTGACGACACGCGCAGGTTTCAGTGGTGGATGATGTGGGCTCTGCTTTTCCGATTGGTGCGTGTGTTTGCTGCTGCTGTTGCGCGCGCTAAAAATGAGGCATCATAATAAGTAGGAAAAGTCTAGGAAGCTGTTTGGATAATTGTTGAAATTTATAGAAATTATACTACAGCAAACAACATAATGATTAATGATTAGTTAGCATAATTCAACATATGCAAGAGATCAGAGATGAGTGTTACAGTAAATATTCTTTTGAGATTATACGAGATAAACTAAACTACACTTCAACACCAATGATTTAGTTAAAAATTTAATAAAGTGGGATTCGTAATTTCCTATCCAAATATTTGGATGAATAATCCACTGGTTGGATTAGTTAAGCAAAAAACGCATGCCTGAACTCAACAAGTTAATAATTGATACGCAATAATGAATGGACATTATAGGAGATATGTCGACTAGCTGCTACGAGCATTTTTTGTGAGCATGGCTTATGCCTAGATTTATATATCTATTTTAATTTTATTACATTTATAAGTTATTAATAACACAATTAATTTATAAGTTATAGTATAAAAATAAAATTCACTTAATCTTTTTATTCGTTATTTGAAGTTAATTGGAAAAGGAAGAAAGCAAACCTTTTTTTCTAGGTAGCAAGGTTTGATTTTTATGTAATAGGAAACTTAATTATGTTAGAGACATTTTTCGAAACATTATAATTGAAATTATAAGTGGTGTAAAAAAAAAGTGGGAAGGCAAAAACCACTAAACACATTGGTAAATGCGACTTCTTATACAAGTGTTCTAGCATAAGTATAAGAACAAATTATATGATGATGTTGCAATTTTATAACGTAGACATCTCGACTATAAAAATGTAACTTGTTTTATCTAGCTGCAATATTTGATTTAAAATACTAATTTCCTCATCCCCAACCTCTCCAAATCGAACAATGATGGTATAGTACAATTCTCAACCCAAAATGAAAGATGTGGTTGTCGTCCTTGTTTAACTTGTACATAGTGACTGATCAGTGCGTCAACTTAAGTTGTGATTAATATGAAGCGTGTTGCAGTTCTCGATGGTTTGTTGCTACTTATGGAAGGACGAGAATGTGGACCCCTAGTTCAACTTGCGATGCTAATCGTGTTCACCAAAACTAGGGATTCCTCACCCATTCAGCCCAGAGCACCCTTCAATCGGGTGCGATGTAATTCATTCAATTCAGAAAACAACGTAGTTGATTGAATTATGTACTCTTATATCGATTTAAAATTTACGAAACATATAACAATTATAATCTAATTATTTAATGAGTAATACACAATAATTCAACAGTAAATATAAGAAAACCAACTCAAAAATAGAATATCAATTAGCATATGTGTCTATTCCTATTAACATACCACGAGGCCCTTTAGCGATAAATTGGAATTCTTTTTTACATAAAACAAAAAGTAAAAAATCTTTCACTCGACGGTAAATTTTTATCGACAGCGCACATTTTAACGACCGCTCTTATCCTCATCCAAACAAAACCCACAAAATACACTAAAAATTGCAGCTCAAATTCAATCCCCAACTCCGCCACACCTGCAACAATGGCGTTGTCTCCCGCGCTATTGCATTCAACGGCATCGGCGTTTCACGGTCAGTTCTCCGTCCGCCTGCCATCCGTCAACTCGGCCGGCGTTCGCTCAGGCGGTCTCTCCGTCAAGGCTTCGACTGTCGTTCTGGTGGATAAAACCGAATCCGAGAAAGTCAACCGGCTCAAGACCACTTACATCGAGAAAATTGTGCCGTTGCTCAAAGAAGAGTTCAATTACACCAATGTTCATCAAGTAATGCCTTGCAATTCTCGACTTTTTGTTATTTGTTTCGTGATAATATGAACAGTGTGAACCGTGATTATGGTGGAGGAGTCACTCGGAACTTATTATTCCTTTAATTCTTCCTTTGTTGACAATTTAGGTATTTTTATCTGATTGTTTTAGATTGAGGTGTTCCAGGTAATAATCATTCCTGTATTTGTGTGCGTGATTTCAAAAATTAGATAGCCGACAATGTGGCTGGTAATCTATATATGAATGTATTAGTAATTGGTAAATAAATGGTTAAATAAGTAGCTAACTATATGTATGATTATATGTGTTCGGAAATTTATTCTAATTCATATATTTATATGTTTGGCTTATTTCAACTATTCATGCAAACTCTTGTTAGTTTCTTATTGTGCAACTATAGGATCATCAACTTTCATGAAAGATTTCAGTAAAACTCACTAAGGGCGGGCTGGTGAGCGGTGAGCGGTGAGCGGTGAGCGATACTGCAATTGAGTTTGAGAGTTTTTGAATACTCTGAGGGCCCAACTTCGGATCCAAATATGTTACTCCCTCCGTCATCTTTAGTATGGCACACTTGCCTAAATGGGTTGTCATCTTTAATATGGCACATTCCCAAAATGGAAATATATTTGCCTTAAAAACTTGGTCAACAAAAGTGGCTTTACCATTTTACAACAAAAACACCAATTTCTTAATCTCCGTGCCGAAAAGGTATGTGTCATATTAAAGATGACGGAGGGAGTATATTCTAAAGAATATATTAATGCATTAAGATACATTAAAATACTGTAAAAATATATCTATTCATTAGATATATATTGAAATTCTATTTCTATGAGTTTTCATCTTCCGTAACTACATTAAAAATGATTGTGTTTTCTATTTATGTTTTCTTCTAAAAGAAGAAGAATTATATTCGGAACATACTAAACATGTTTACAAATTTGTTTACACATTTTAGTTTTTAATAAATTGCATTAAATGTAATATTAGTTGAACATGGCACCCACAACATATGAGTAGAGTTACGTGGGTCCATGTTCTTATTTATATGGACGGATGACACAAAGATGAAATAAGTAAACGAATTTCGTGGAGGGATGAATTATATTTTACAAGTATTTCATGAACATTGTTAGCCCCGAGGCTTCGAAATAGAGCATTTAATAGAAAATTGAGCTAGATGAGATGTTAATTATGCTAGTAAAAAAAAAAATGGTGTACCAAAAATTAGAAAATATATAGTAAAATTAAAAATAAAAATGGCATACACACAATTAAATTTAACGCCCGGGTCACAGTGAACTTGAAACTAAGATACTCTATGCCTATATATGTGTGTTGTGTTGTGTATGTGATCACAAAAATCATGGTGTTTGAGAAACTAAAAATATGCAGGCATCAACTCTGCTCATCATCATCTTAATGTTGGCCTCCTCACCAACACTACTAGTTTCCCCATAGCTAAGCCCAACTGCATCGATCACTGCGGCGATATAAGCATCCCATTCCCACAACGGAATGCAGTATCCAAGGCAACTTCTGGGTTACTTGCAACCACACAGCTTTCAATCCCCCAAAGCTCTTCTGGAAGAACACAACAGTCGAAATCACAGACATCTCCCTCGACGGCCAGATCAGAGTGCCGCAGTTCATAGCCAAAAACTGTTACGATCGCAACGGCGTAACCACTTTGGACAACCATACCCGGATACAGGTTCCCACTTATTTCACAGTGAATAATACTGCCAACAAGTTCACCATCGTGGGGTGTGATGCCTACGCCTACATCTCGGGGCGTCGGCTCGACCGCGACTTCACGACGGGCCGCACCGCCATGTGCAGCTCTGAGGCTGATCTGACGTAAGGGGCGTGGGCTGTTGCCAGACTCCCATCCCCAAAGATGTTTCGGTTGTGCGAGTTGAGGTCAATAGTTACTCCAATTATACCGATGTTTGGGACTTCAACAACTGTGGTTATGCTTTTCTTGTTGAGGAGACTTACTTCAATTTCTCCAAGGCCAATCTCACCAACTTGTTAGACGTTACAGAACTCCCTATGGTGGTTGATTGGGCCATCGGGAATGGCACGTGCGAGGAGGCCGCGAACACCACCAGCTATGCTTGTGTGAGTCCTTACTCTGCCTGCTACAAACCAGAAAACGGCTACGGCTATCGCTGTCGTTGTAATGTGGGATTTGAAGGAAATCCTTATCTAAATCATGGGTGTATAGGTATTATATTACTTTACTTTTTGCAAGTAATTGTGTTTTTGTTTTCTTACTTTGATGATGATTGATGAACTGCAACCGTTGTTTGAAGATATCGATGAATGCGAGAATGTGACTCGAAATGACTGCACAAGGAATATTGCCTACTGCAATAATACAATGGGGAGTTATACATGTTCTTGTCCTAAGGGATACGATGGTAATGGAAGAGGTGAAGATGGCTGCAAACTTGGCTCAAAGAAGCAGAATATGAAGATTGCCTACATCTTGATAGGTAATTAAATATTCGTGAAACATTGCCTTCTTCAAACATACATTATTATTAAAATTTTGGCTTCTCAAAATAACGGACAAACTACAGGAGTTGCCTCTGGGATCATTGCTCTGCTACTTGCTATTATTCTTCTTTACTTGGAATTCAAGAGAAGATCACAGAAGAAAATAAAGCGAAATTTCTTTCACCAAAACGGGGGACATATGTTGCAAGAGAAACTCACCCGGAGAGAAGCCTCGCCAGAGATGGTGACGATTATCAACTCATCCGAGCTAGAGAAGGCCACCAACAACTTCAACAACAGTATGATCATCGGTCGAGGCGGCTTTGGCACCGTCTACAGAGGCGTGTTGGCAGATAATAGAACAGTTGCGATCAAGAGATCAATAAGAGTTGATCCCACCCAAATCGAGCAATTTATCAATGAGGTGGTGGTTCTTTCTCAAATCAACGTAGTGAGGCTTCTTGGTTGTTGCCTTGAAACTGATGTTCCCCTTCTTGTCTACGAGTTCATCACCAATGGCACCCTCTCTTCGCACATACACGACGAGGCTAAGGCGCGTGTTCTTGATTGGAACACGCGTCTCAAGATTGCTGCAGAAACTGCAGGGGTCCTCTCGTATCTTCACTCTTCGGCTTCTACTCCCATCATACACAGGGATGTCAAGCCGGATAATATCCTTTTAGACCATACTTTCACAGCAAAGGTGGTTGATTTTGGAGCTTCCAAGTTGGTTCCTGTTGATCTCGCCGAGCTATCCACAATGGTGCAAGGGACTTTTGGATACCTTGATCCTGAGTATATGCAGACTAACCAGTTAACAGAGAAGAGCGACGTTTATAGCTTTGGAGTAGTTCTGTTGGAGCTAGTAACGGGACGGAGAGCATTGAGTTTAGATAGGCCGGCACATGAGAAGAGTTTAGCCAACTATTTCCTTTTTGTACTCGAGCAAAATTTGTTGCTTGAAATTCTTGATGATAATATTGTGAGATCGGGAAATATGGAGCAAGTATCTGCAGTGGCTAATCTTGCGAAAGCGTGCTTGAACGTGAAAGGTGAAGATAGGCCAAGTATGAAAGAGGTAGCAATGGAGCTCGAAGGGCTAAGACTCGGAGGCAAGCACTCATGGGCGAGAATGAATGTAGAAGAGATGGAGTCATTGCTTCCAAATGATGATGGAATAAGTGAGTTTGTTGATTGTGATATGAGCTCAAGTGTGGGATACGATAGTATCTCTAGAGATCATATTCTTTTACCAATGCATGGAGGAAGATGATAAAGCTTTGAGCAATTAGGCGTGTTCTTTCTGTTTGGAGGAATTTGGTATCGCGTCACAGATTGTGTATTGTATAATATTATGTCAAATGTATGTTGGCATTAAATGATGTCAATTTGAAAAGGACCTAAGGTCTTTAAGTGTTAAAATTCTGTCGGAGAAATTATTACAAAGCTTTCAGTAGAATGTGGTGGTTATTGTTGATTCTCTTGCAATCGTGGTCACTAAAAGATATGAAAAGAACTTTGCTTGTTCTCCGTGAAGGCCTATAAATTTCTTTTATGTTGACAAAAAAGGAACTTTGATTGTCATAACTAGTATATTGCCCACGCGATGCGTGGGTGAATTATAATGCTATTTAATTTCATTCAAATTTCATTTTATTTTTATATGATTTAAAAATTAAC
>JAYJMF010000030.1:4945556-4967614 GCA_036873715.1 Salvia sclarea
TTCAGTCTTGATCTTCAGCCTTGATCTTCAGCAAACTAATCTAAAGACCAAAACATGTAGGTCTTATAAAAATAATTATAAGGCAATATTAAAAGGGTTTTGGGATCATTAAAACAACTTAGTCCATTACATATATTTTCCCAACAATATACAACTTTGGGATAATAGTCCCGCGAAGCTACACAAATAGGGGAACGAAAGACCAACACGAGTGAAGTAATTCGAACTTATTTTTGTAATAGATAGTGTTTTGCTACTTATCTTGTGATAAATTTGTTGGATGTTCGTTGGATTATAGGATTGTGAACATTTGTGACGACTTTGGTTGAAATCAAGTATATATAATTATGGGGTTTTGAATTTTATATTTTATGCATACTTATTTTTGGAAATCTGATTACAAGAAAAAATAAAAAAATAAAAAAATAAAAAATAGAAATTGTACTTAGTACCTTCGACATCTGGCGTCATACCCCTACTACATCGGACCAATTACTGATTTCGTACAAATATTCTACATTGGGCGCTTGAACCTTTGACATCGGACAAAGAGTGATGTCAAAAATCACAAAGACATCAACATGTGCTGAAAGACGTCGGACAATGTCAGATGTCAAAGTAAGATACGATATCGGGCAATGTTCGATATCTTTAAGCACCATTTTTTTAGACCTTTTACACTGTGACTTTAAACACTAGACATTTTAAGCCTACGACATTGGACATTGTCCGTTGTCTATTAGCGAAAATGTAGTAGTGAGAGAGAGGAAAAACACCAACTCCCTGTGGGATCGACCCTGTACTTGCCACTAGCTAATACTAGTAACGATAGAAAAATATAAATTTATCTTGATCGAGAACTATAACGACTAGGACTCGCCATTTGGCAAAAGTAATGTTATTAAGCGGAAGGATTTTTTATGTTCGCCGCCGGAATGCCTGATACTAAGTGTTCATCATCTTCTCTTCCTAGCTATCACAAAATGAATACTAGGACCGATTATAAAGTTAAAATTAGGGGGATTGGTGGTTCACTAATGGTCTCTAAATTCGTCACAGAACATAATCGTCATATGGTTCCTCCCGATCAAGTTCATTTGCTGGGATCTGCATGCAATATGTCAGATGGTCTACATTAGAAGCATTACATTTTGTGGGGATTGGCGTCAGTAAGGCATGCAGTTTCATAGAAAAAGAGTCTGGTGGTGCCCGCAACATAGCCTTCATTAGACAAGATATGTCTATGATCATATACGTGAAACCAAACGAGCCATAAAGGTCCCTAATGGTGATTCTACATATATGCTAGAATACTTTAGTAAGATGGTATTGGAGGACCCCTGCTTCTTTCATAAAACTGATGTTGATGATGATGGTCGGTTGATGAATATATATATATATTTTTTAGAGATTCAAGATGTTCCCATGATTATGCTTTGTTTGGTGATGTTTTGTTGATTGACACCACATATAGGATCAACCGGTATAATCTTATATGTGCTCCATTTATTGGTATTAACCACCATGACAATAATGTTATGATGGGAATAAGTTTCTTATCTGACGTGACCACATCCACATTTGAGTGGTTATTTAACGCATTTTTGCAGTCCATGAATGGCAGACAACCGACAACTATTTTCACTGACCAGTGTCAGGCCATGATGAATGCAATCGACACCTGTTTTAACACCGTTGGTGTCAGTGACATATAAATCAAACTGTGCCATCCCATTTTGGTTCTCTGAATGGTGACCCCACATTCAAAATGTTATGGCAAAACATTGATTCAGAGAACGAATTTGAGGAGGTATGGAATGACATGATAAATGGTTATTTATTAAGTAGTAATAAATGGTTTCGCATCATGTATAAAATTAGGCATTGTTGGGCTTTTTTTTTCAGATGATATATTCATCGTTGGCCTTCTTACAACCTCCTGGAGCGAGACGACTAATAATGTTCTGAAGGAACTTGATAGTTGTAGTGGTTCATTACATGAATTTATTGTTAAAAAATTCATGAGAGATGGCGTGAAAATGAGAGGGTCGAGAATACGTTGTCTCAATGGGAACCCGACCAATTTGTCCTTAATATCCCATTACTTTTACAAGTTGTCAGGGTGTACACAAGGCAGGTTTACAAATATTTTGGAATTTGAGGTTGCAAAAACCATTAATGTGGAGCTTTCTCTGAATCATATGTGCATGGGTGATGGGGAGCTGCAATATACAACTTTGTGTGTCATTGGTAATGAACAAGAACATGTTACGAAGTATAATGTGGACACACATTGCGTATGTTGTACGTGTTATAAGTTTGAGAATGAAGGGTTGCAATGTTCGCACATTCTAAAAGTGTACTACACGAGGAATGTACGGGCTGTTCCAGCTGAATATATTTTAAAGCGTTGATCTAAAAATGCTAAAGTTTCACTTATGCGTTGATTTCTTACATTTTATTTAAGAATAACATAATGTTGTGTGTCTCTCGTTTGGTATTGCTTACGAAGGATGACATGGCCGCGCGACAAATTCTGCAGGCCTCGATTGACAAAGCATGAGAAGCTGTGTACGAGAAGATTGATAATCCTAAAGCGATTTTGAATTCACACATCAGTTATCCTGCTATTAGTAATCCTATTTCTACAAACTCAACTTACAATTACAGACTCGACTTGCTCGCCAATTCACCATTACAAGACGCAAGTTCAAGAAGAAGAAGAAAAAATGTTAAAGTTGTAATCTTTTGGGGAGTAATTTATTTCAATTTGTCCTTGATTAAGAACAAAATTATTATTGTTGTTTTGTTTATACATGTGCAGGATCAATCCACCATTCCAAGGCTGAGTATCTAGAAGAAGAAGAAAAAAAATGTGAAAATGGTAATTTTAAAACACGTATGTTAGGTCCCAAAGGGGTTCTAAACTAGTGTATGGGGGGAGGGGAGAGACAGAATACACTAGTAGCCTATTTTTACGAAATTGATATAATAAATACTGATATTGAAGTATCAGTGTAAGCACATATCAGTTTTAGAAAGAGACTTAGACTGTGACTGTTAAAACGTCAGTCGGATAACTTTAGTGCGAGAAACTGGTTGACACACCGAAGTTCAAGTAGGGATCAGTCTTGCTTGAGTGAAAACAAAGGAGTTAGAAATCTTACTTATTGCATGTTGGCTGATCAGTTAGACTGATAACTCTACAGCGGAAATGATTTAAATTATAGCCTTAGGTTATCACTTGGAAACAGATTAAGTGTTCAGTATTAATCGTCAGTATACAGTTCAAGATAACACACAGAGAAAGATTAGGAAATATTGAAAAAAGAAAGTAAGGAACACAACATGTGGTCCGAAGCAAACTCTCAGACGTCCTCGGACTATTGATCAAACAGTCAATCCACTCACAACTGCTTACGGGTGCACTGTAAATCTTTCACTGATTTTAGTATCAGTGCCGACTCACAGTGTCAGATTTCTCTTCTTAGTTTTTCGGCACTAAGAACGCCTTACACTCTTAGCTTTCGGGTGCTAAGTACCTAGTATTCAGACGCTTTTCTCTAATACTCTCTCAACTTGTTCTTTTCGCTCTTTAGAAAAGGGGTTCGAAACACTCCAACTAGATTACAGAGAACAAACTCTCTGTAATTGACTTATAGGCTTTGAATAAGAAATAGAATGCCTAAGAAAGATTAAGAGAACAAAGATTTCTCAGATAAACTGAGAGTTACAACTTTAGGATTCTAGGTTCCTTCTTCGACTCAAACTGATGGAAAGATTAATGTCGGCTTGGAAATTCGGTACAACTTCAGCTTGTGTATTGAGTCGGTGAAGATCAATGTGAACAAGGTGTCCTATTTATAGGAGGAATTCTGGAATAGATCCATTGAAGCGTAGATCGGTCTCAGAATTTATGTCGTTGTGAGATAGAGTTCAAATGGCTCTTCAAATTATCGACCTTCTCTCTCTCTTTGCTTGAAATAGCGTAGTCATCAGCTGGTAGGGAGAAGCGCCTGCAGAAGGTCGTAGCAAGAAAAGGAAAATCCGCTTGCTTCAAGACTTGAAGGGACGATTCCACATATGTGTGCATTTATTGTGGTTGTACCTTAGTCAACTACTGCACTTTCCACGTGCAACATTAAATCTCTATATTTTTCTTCATTCTTCCAATTTCAGTGTGGCAGAAGGAATGTTTTGGATTTATCCTTAAATCCACTTTAATGCTTTAAAGAAGCATTAAAATCACATGATGATTGGACATCAGTTTTCATTCCTCCGTCCATGTGTGTATATCAGTTTGAATCTCCTGGATATACTGATCTTCCTTATACTGAAAAACCTTTAGTTTTTCCAAATGGAATACTAACTTAGTTAAGGTCAGTATTTTATAACTTCAGTATCCTTATCCAGAGTCTTGGTCTTCAGTTTCTTCAGAGTCTTCTAGTCTTCAGTTTCTTGAGCTTCGAGCTACCAAAAATCTATTTAGAAAAATGACTCTAACATTTGAGTCATAAACTGTAGCCCATGCAAAACACTTATTTTGGTATCATCAAAATTGAGGTAGGATATTTTCCATTCATTTTCCCAACAAAGTATCTAATTGAATTTTTTTTTTGGACAACGCCGAATTTTTTTATTCTTATGTATAGGCCGGTTTAAGGATTGGCTCAATCCACCATTCCAAGGCCCAAGTAGACAAATTATGAACAGAATGTGAAAGTGGTAAATATAGGGGGTAATTGCGCCAAAATACACGAACTTTGGCCAACATCTGGTTTGCACATGACGTTTAAAATCTTTTTGTAAATACATCACCTTTCTTTCCATTCTGATTTTTCACACGCGTAAAACTTCCGGTGAAATTGGAGCTGATGTGGAGGACGAAAATGCCTACATGGACATAACGAAAGGCAAAATAAACAACGTTATTTCTATTTAACTAAAACGACGTCGTTTCTCTTCAAATAAACAAATATTAGAGCTGAACAGTTGGCGGTCGTGTTTTGGGGCAACTCATCTCTCTTAATTGAGCTCTAATATTTCGTTTATTTTAAGAGAAGCGACGTCGTTTTAGTCGAATAGAAACGATGTGGTTTATTTCGCAAGCCCGTTATATTCATGTAGGCATTTCCGTCCTCCACATCAGCTCCAATTTTTACCGAAAATGTTACGCGTGTGAAAAATTAGAATTAGATGAAAGATGGTGTATTTACAAAAAGATTTTAAACGTCATGTGCAAAACCAGAATTTGACTAAAGTTCGTATATTTTGGCGCAATTATCCCTTATTTCAATATGGTAATCCCAAATATATATGTATAACCATTTCCAATAAGAATGGTTCTACTTTACCTATCGTCTTGGAATATGATCTCTAGTTCTTTCAATTTCTTTTACTTTTTCTCTTTCTTTCCACTAATGTACTCCCTCTGTCTTTTTAAATTTGACAACTTTTCTATTTTAGATTGTCTATTTAGTAATGACACTTGCCAAATAAGAAAATAAATTTGTTTTAGAAAATTGGTCAATAAAAGTGACTACACTATTTTACACATAAAAACACCAATTTCTTAATTTCTGTACCGAAAAGGTATGTATCAAGCTTATAAAGACGGAGGGAGTATATAATTGAGTGATTATTGCGAGCGTGTAAAGATACAATTGTTGGACAATTAAGAAAGAATTTATCAAATACTAATACTCTTGAAATTAAACTTGGATATAAAGAAATATCATTCAATCTTTTAATCTTCTTTTAACAGTTGCAGACAAGGTGTAACCTTTTTTTTAGTTGATGTAATCTAATTGTTAATATACATTGACCCGTGGATTTATGTTTCTGGTTTTAATGAATTGATTAATCCATTTCTTTGGCACTACTACACCAAGTCCCACGACTCCAAACAGCTGAATCACACATGGAACAATTTACTGTATTTGATTATTATTTGATATTTTATGAGAGTAATTCCTCATGACTAAGCAACCGAGTCAATTATTAATAGAAACTTCTTTCGCAGCAGATCAGAATTAGGTCGTGTCGCGTCGATTAAAAAATTTGATGTTCAATGACAAATAATAATTGAGGGACTCTCCCATGAGGCCGGCCATAATATTGTAGCCGGGTTGGATTCGGTTAATTGGGCGGGTTTGATCCGGTCAATTTTTTATTTATTTATTTATTTATTTTAAATTTAGTTTAAGTATTATTTTTTATACATCGGAGAACCATTTAGAGGCGCGACAACAAATAATAGGGGCGACAACAAATAATGGGGGCCGGCAAACAACAAACGGCTTCGCCTTCGGCTCCGAAAATTAATATATAAATAATGAGACCGGCAACAATTTTGTCTTTGAGCTCGCTCCGGATTCGCCTTCGGCTCCCCCTCGCTTGACTCATGGCTTAGAACAGGAGCGGCAAATAATAATAGGGGGTGGCAAACAACAAACGGCTCCGCCATTAATTTCGAAATTAATATTAAAATTAAAAAAATTAAGAAAATTTAAAAAAATAATACTCCCTCCGTCCACCAAGAGTATATCATTTTGGTGGACGGCACGGGTTTTAAGGAAAAATGTGTTGTTTAATGTTAAAGTGGAAAAAAGGTAAAATGAGTGGAGAAAGGGTCCCACTTTGTTGACTTTTAAGGTAAAAGTGAAGGGAATAGTAGGTATTTTTGTAAATATTGAGTTGGGGTGGGGTTAAATTATAAGAAATGTGTGTGGGGTATAGGCCAAATAAGGAAAGTGGTATACTCTTCGTGGACGCTCGAAATGGCAAAAGTGGTATACTCTTGGTGGACGGAGGGAGTAGGAAACTAGATGGTACTCAATCAATATAGAATGTTAGCTTTATAATCGTATATTTAAATATTAATAATTCTAAAATAACACAAATTTTATCATACTTTTAATATAATTTAATATAAATTTGGACTTAATTTTTTACATGCTAGGTAATATTTCCTCAATCCTATAAAATTTAAGGCGTTTCTTTTGAGCACGCAATTTAAGAAGAGTTGAAAAGTATAGAAAGTGATTATATGGATATATATTATTTAAAATTGTGAATAAAATGTGTTTAAGAAAGAAAACGTAAATAAGCCTTAAGTTTTGTAGAATGGAGGGAACATATATTTACAAATGATGTGACTATGAAAATTATAATATACCTATATTTTGATTACATAGCACCAAATAATTCCCGTCGAATTTCGACGGGTTTCTGACTAGTTGAAACTTATATTAAAAAAATTGTTTATATTTTAAATATATATAAGCAATTTTTCTTTCAAAAAAATGGGGGAAAATGGGGACGTACACGTGGGTGGTTAATGGGGCGAGAGTAGAGTGTGTGGTGGGCCACACGAAACGCAACGCAACGCAACGATTGCCCGTGAATGAGTGGGGTTTGTATGTGGAGAGCCTCACGGGATGGAATTATGGATAAACACACTAACTACTTTCCAACTGAAACAAAACAAAATTCCATTAACTCACACTTCATTCTCTTTTCCTAATTCATTACCAAATAAATTCAAAATCCCTAAACTATTACACCCAAAAAAAGAAAAATACACCACACACTACTCTAGTGTGACTCAAACCCCGACATCTCGGTTGAAGGGGAAGCGTCTTACTAACAAGCTACACTTCGTTGTCTCAAAATCCCTAATTTAATCTAACCTAAATTGTCGATGTGTATTTCTTGGAATAATGGGCACATACAATAACGTAGAGTGTTGTAGCTATATAATGGAAAAATTGTGCATTTCTTGGAATAAAGAGCTTATGAGACAAGATTTGCTTAAAAGAATTGGTTTAGTTTTCTTATTCAACCAAGAAAACATATATCCACGTGAAGAAAGTACATAGTAGTATGTTTTATTGAGCATCAATGAATAAAATACTAGATTACAAATATTTAATATGATCATGAAAACAGTAAAAGGCAAGATCTCCTATAAATATTTGTGACACCAATAACATTCCAACCAAATTAAGAATTCTTCACTCCCTTTTTAATTTTTGGTAACACAGGTGATGATGAGGGCGATCTTGGTGGTGGTTCTAATTGTTGGAGTGACGATCTTGGACGGCGTCTCGTGCCGGAAATGGAGGATTCTAGAGATGAGCTGCAGGGCCCACACGGCATCCATAGTAGATTTCGGAGGAGTGGGAGATGGCGCCACGCTCAACACTGCAGCGTTTCAGCAAGCCGTCGATCATCTCGGCCAGTATGCATCGGACGGCGGAGCTCAGCTGGTGGTGCCGCCGGGGAAATGGCTCACGGGGAGCTTCAACCTCACCAGCCATTTCACTCTCTATCTCCAAAGAGATGCTGTCCTTCTTGCTTCTCAGGTCTCTCTCTCTCTCTCTTTCTCACACACACGCATAGAAATTCAAAGTGAAGATTGTGGTTTTCAGGATATAAGGTCATGGGCGGTGGTGGATCCTCTGCCGTCGTACGGGCACGGAAGGGATACCGCCGGCGGGAGGTATATCAGCCTCATATTTGGGACTAATCTCACTGATGTTGTTGTCACTGGTAATTAACATCATCTTTCTCTACATCTTCATTTCACCCTGCATTTTCTTGATCCATATAAATGTTGAAATAGGTGAAAATGGGACAATTGATGGTCAAGGTGATCTTTGGTGGCAGCAGTTTCACAAGAAGAAGCTGAAATACACAAGGCCTTATCTGATTGAGATCATGCATTCCGACAGCGTTCAGATATCTAATCTCACTTTCCTCAACTCTCCTTCATGGAATGTTCATCCTGTCTACTGCAGGAATGTCATCATCCAAGGCCTCACCATTCTCGCTCCTGTCACTTCTCCCAATACAGATGGGATCAATCCAGGTGTGTTTCTCCTCCCTCCTTATGAAGTTGGTCAATCTCAATTGCGGGATTATAACTAGCTTCCTACACAATCCAGATTCTTGCAGCAACACAAGAATAGAGGACAACTACATCGTCTCCGGCGACGACTGCATCGCGGTGAAGAGCGGCTGGGACGAGTACGGCATCAGCTACGGCATGCCCACGAAGCAGCTCGTGATCCGCCGCCTCACCTGCATCTCCCCCTACAGCGCCGCCATCGCCCTCGGCAGCGAGATGTCCGGCGGCATCCAGGACGTCCGCGCCCACGACATCACCGCCATCAACACCGAGTCCGGCGTCCGCATCAAGACCGGCGTCGGCAGGGGAGGCTTTGTCAAGGACATCTATGTCAAGGGCATGACCCTACACACCATGAAGTGGGTTTTCTGGATGACCGGCAACTACGGCTCCCACGCCGACAACAACTACGACCCCAATGCCTTCCCCGAGATCACGGGGATCAACTACCGGGATGTCGTGGCCGAGAATGCCACCATGGCTGCCCGCCTCGAGGGCATAGCCGGGCATCCCTTCACCGGCATCTGCATGTCCAACGTCACCATCGGGCTCAAGGCCAAGGCCAAGAAGTACCCGTGGACGTGCACGGACGTCGAGGGGGTCACCGGGGGCGTTGTGCCCCCGCCGTGCCAGCTCCTCCCCCAGCAGGGGGAGAAGGAGGAAGGGATGTGTGATTTCCCTAAAGACACTCTGCCTATTGATAATATAGAGTTACAAACATGTTCATATCAAATGAACCACTTTTAGTATTTATTATCCTAAATCATCATTGTGTAATGTAATGTAATGTAATGAAATACTATGCAGTTACCAAATGAGGGAATTTAGGGTTTAATCACTCAAAAATTTACCAACATCAAGGTTAAACTTTGTACAACAATATATAATATAGTCAAATAGACAAATATGTATCGACTACAATTATTACTCATCATCTCCTCTTACGTTGTTCATCAATACATGTTGTTTCTGCAGAGCGTTAGATGGCCTCGGCGGCGTTCTACATTGTACGACGACGATTACATTACTCAGTGAGTCGGGTCGGGGTTGAATTTTACGGACTCCCTCCAGATGAGCTCCTTGATGTTTTCCTCAGTGAACGACGGGAGCTCAAAGTCAAAAACGAAAGGGCGGGGACAGACGGGCTCCTCGTTGATGTCATGAAGGGGGGCCAGGTACGGATGGCAGAGAGCCTCGTCGACTGCATATCATCATCAATATTCTCTCATAGTTAGGCCGGCAAAATCAATCAAATAACGAAACGACATAGATGAAGAACTCGAGCGAGCATTAGGACCGTACCAGTAATGCGTTTGCTAGGGTCGAAAACGAGCATTTTTTCTAGTAAATCGAGAGCTCCGGAGGATGTGTTGGGGAACCGGGAGGAGAACTGTTGCTTCACGTATTGCGGGAGCTGCCTAACGTATCTCCGGGCATTGTCGCTCCTAAGGAAACCGAGGCTGGCGTCGTCGGGAGAGCCTATGAGCTTTTGACAAAAACATCAGACAAATAGAAAGCATCAGCATTCCATTTGTGTAAACTACAAACAATTTGCAGAGAGAAATATACCTCTGTGATGAGTCTCAACTGGTGGACATAATCTTTGCCAGGAAACAGAGGTTTTCTTGTCATGATCTCGCCGAGTATGCACCCAACGGACCATATATCTATCGCAGCCGTGTATTCCGAGCAATTTAGGAGCAGCTCCGGTGCTCGGTACCAGCGAGTCACAACGTACTCGGTCATGAAGTCAGTCTCGGACGTCGTCCTTGCGAGCCCAAAATCTCCGACTTTCAGATCGCAGTTGGCGTTGAGGAGCAAATTGCTCGGTTTCAGATCACGGTGCAACACATTTGCCGAGTGAACATATTTAAGCCCTCGCAGAATTTGGTAGAGAAAGTACTGCAAAAGTGAAATTGACAAAAAAAGAAAAAAGATCAACTGTGACATCCCATTCCCACTAATAAACCCTAATGATCTAAATCCAATACAGAGAAATGAGGCATAAGAAATCGAGGCCAAACCCGACAGTGGTCGTCAGTCAGCGTCTGATTCGACTGGATAATCTGATGAAGATCAGTGTCCATGAGCTCGTAGACGATGTAGACGTCGTTGAAGTTCTCTTTTTGAGGAGGCCTTATGATGTCTTTGATTGCAATCACCTGCTTAGATTTGAATTTTCAAAAGGATTAGATAATGTTTTCTTGCAAGATCAAGACTAGAGAGTAAACGAGCAGTATGGTATGTTCTCACATTGTCATGATTCATGTGGCGCAGAAGCTTTATCTCTCGTAACGTCCTCTTTGCATCGATCCTGTTGTCGAAGGCGTTGCCAATCTTCTTGATGGCTACTTCCTCGCGTGTCTCAGAATTTACAGCAGCGCTGAGGCAGAAGAGATGTCAGTCAAGCTCCCAAATATGGAAAGGAAAGATATCAACCTTCTTTGATAGAGCCATCAACATACAACAACTCCCAAAATTGGACTAAACATTACAATGGATTCACATAGGAAGGTTTCATGTCATATACCACAAGGGATTTCCATAGTCAAACGTTACACTACATGAACACGAACACGAACACGAACACGAACACGAACACGAACACGAAATAGAAGCTAAACCTGTAACGACTCGACTCTGTCTCGAATATGCAGATAAGTGTGATGCTATTCAACCCTACCTTGCATGTATGCCTAACTTCCTTATATAAAGACATCAAATTTCCCATTTCAGAGGTTACTATACTTCCACCCAAAAAAGCACATTAGGTTCATCTTTTTCCAAAGGAAACAAAGTTAGAGACTCAATACTTCACAATCATATCTCCTTCAAACCATTTCCAAGCATGTAAGAGTTAGACTACAGCATTTACACCATATTTAAAACCAAGTGCTAACTCACCATGTCTCTTTAAGCCTAAAACCATTGTATCTCATCATCCTTAATAGCTAGCCCAAAAAAATTCAAGAAACCAAATTCAGGCAAAACATGTAAGATAATCATGAAATCACCACATCCAACACAAACAACAATAAATCTCCAAAAATCATATGCACTGATTCGAATAACCTCAGTTACAAGAAAGAAATGAAAGAGAGAGAAAGAAGAGAGTAGTGTGAAATAATTACCAGACAATGCCATAAGCTCCACGGCCGACAGGCCTAAGAGGAACATACTTCCTGGAAACCTCAAAGAGATTTCCGTACACATTGTACTGCACGTATCTGCCGCCATGAGTGGCCACGCCTTTGATGTTATGCCCGCCATGATCAGCTGAACCAGAGCTCGACTCCACAGACATAGCCAAAAAAAACAAAGAATGAAAACAAAACAAGAAAAAATGGAACAAGCCCGGGTTAAAAGATGATATTTTGTTTGGGTTTCCCTGATCAATGTTTGCGTGAGCGTCGGTGTCGCAAAGCAAAATGTGAGCTCTGCGACATTTAATTCTGCCGTTTGCTTTTTTATTACAAGGGTGGTGAATATTAACTTTATAATTTTGTATGCCTTTTTTTAACAAAATTTCTTGAGAGAGGGAGTGGGGTTTGCGTGTACTGAACTTTTGAACTGGAATGACTCGAGATTACCCGTGAACAAAATTGACTTTTCTGAGGAGGTTGGTTTTCTATCCATCTTTAACCATACACCTGGTTACAGGTTGACTCTACAAACATTGCAGATTCAGCTTGCCTTTCTTCTTCTCTTTTTTATCTTTTTCCTTTTCTTAAATCTCCTTATACTAGTGTATTTACTAATTACTATTGTTATTATTATTATTTGTTTCACAAAATAACATCTCACCTCATCATTGCTAATTCTGCTGCTGACCCATTTCAAGAAATATCTCATAAATTTACCCAAAACGACAATTCTTGATTAATTACTATAATTGACATAAATTTACCCAAAACCACCCTGGCCTGAATCTTATCATGTGAGGGACCAAATGCGTATAATCTTTTACTCATGTGACAAGTCACGAACAATTTTATGACTCAAATCAACTATGTCAAATTTTCAGTCTTCTTGAGCTGCACCAGTTTTTCCATGAAAAGAATTCCCATTAACAAGAATCAAATATTTAATACACCACAAATATTGACCAGAACATGAGCAATTTACAGTACTTGCTTTGTCTAATATGAGTCAGCCATGGCTGCCTTCAAATTCCTTTCCCGAATTCCATATTCAATTATATATATGCCCCGTTTATATAAAATCTAGACTAGAAGACTAAGAAAAATCAATCTTTTTATAAGGGAGAAAAATCAATCTTGATCAATCAAAGTCCACAACCCTTTCAACAACCAACTTAGTGCAGAAAAAAGGCCACCAAGATTAAGATGAAAGATGTCATCACGAAATGGTGCAGATATAAAGCCATATTTATATTTCATTAACACTAATACTACAATAAGGTCCAACCATTTATCTATTACATGACCAGTGACACACCACACCTCACATATATTTAGTATATAATCAAGCAGAAAACATATTACTCCTAAACTACACACTTGTGTACAAAGGAGTGAGTTTACATTTAACCATCATCTAACCATTGGGCCTCCTACTTTGACGTTAACTCGTCGCACTCCATCAGATGCATTACCACCGATCCTAAGGTTACCGAGCAAAGTATCACGTCCGGTTAGAACTATCTGGAAGAACCTGTCTACGTCCTTTGCGAGTAGATCCAGTCCTTGTGAGAGTTTTTCTGCTGATTTTCCTAAATCTAATATCAAGCTTTCCAATACTTGAGCTTCAACCGCATTCCCACCTTCTTGCACAATTGGGTATAACTTCTTGACGTCTGTATCAACAGATTCAAGCTCCTTCAGAATCGTGGTCCTTCCACACGAGTGTTGGCTTCTAATTTCAGTATTTACAAAAGCCTGAAGCTCGGAAAATGTCGCTGCCCATGAGAATGTTTCAGAAACCTGTAGGTCCAACAACTTCTTTGTCGAACCAGAGAATGCAGCAGCGAATATGCTACATACCAAAAGACTAACCACCTTGACTCCATACATTGCTCGCATCAAGACCTTTCCCTTCGCAGAGTTCTTAATCTTTGGTAGGTCCAGTTTTTCAGCCAGCACATCCATGGCACAGAAGCAGTTATCAAATCTTGGATTCTTCTTAGCAACATGTTGCTTCCATCCATCTAGGGAAGAGCAGGCCCGTTCAAACTGCTTTGTGGGGGCACCACCCAAGTTACGCAAGACACATTGGAGAAAGAGGTTTCCCTGTTTCAATTGAGAAATCTCGGAGCTGAAAGCAATGCAGATATCAAGCAACTTCACACTATCATCTAGATACACATCTATCCATTTGTCCTCCCAATCACAAACAGGGAGTTCAAGAGCCGTAATTAGAGTTTTCACGTCAGTATGAATTTCACACAGCGTGTCCATCGCAAACCTCATCCACGATAAGCACAGGACGTCATCACTACCTACTGGCCTAAGATTTTTAATCCTACCCTGCAATTTCTCCTCAAAGGTATCCAACAAAGCAAGAAGCTTAGGGGACAAGGATGAACCTTTCGGTGACATCCTACGGAAAGGATTTCCAAAGGGGAGGAAAGGCCTGTGTGGTTCTTGTGGGCGGCTCATTCTATTACACTAACTGCAAGAACAAAAAGAAACATCCTACAATAAGAAGCAAAATACTCTACCAAAGACAGTGGAAAAATAACACAGTAAAAGAAAAAATGAAAAATAACTATATACATGTGATTATATACATGTGATTATGCAATATTTTTAGCAGTGAAAACACATCAACATCACAAATCAAAATGAGCACATATTCTACACCTGAATATTGAATGCAGGTTTTACTAACTTTTGCTCAAATTTTCGGATGGACAGGACAAATTTTATAGAAAAACTGCAAACATCATGGCCATCAAAAAAAAAATTAACAAGTGATTCAATCTGCATCAGGTCGACAAAGATGGCTATCCTACCAAATCCAAATAACAGCCATCTGAGCACTATTACATCATACATAAATACAACAAAACCAGGAATACCTACTTGTTGGATGTAATAACAATACAAACACAATTTGAGTCCCCTGTTGTTCAAGAATTTAAACTTTTTCCTTAATTTTATGAGGGGCACTCCTAGATCTCCATATCATAGGAATTTTCATGAATAAATAAACAAAAAACAGGAGAACAAAGCCATCAGAATCACCACCACACAAGCACCACTTTTCTTATGCTATAGAATATAGATGATCCAATAATTATAATACCGTTTCATTGAACCCAACAAAATTCTTCAAAACCTTCCCCAACAAACATATACATGAAGTTCACATCTAAACATACCAGGTCCGGTCATAAAAAATTGCAACTTAGAAATTTCCACAACCCAGAGAGGCGGTAAACAGAATTTTTTTCACAGATCCAGTTTTTTAACCAACATACTATTTCGGAAATTAAATATCCATTTTGATAAACATACATTGAGCCGATTAGACAACCAAGAACAAAAAAGTCGTGAAAAGTCTCAGATCCTCTGCAATTAAAACAGTCGACGCACAAAATTCCCTCAATCAACACATTCAAACTCGAGAAACATGAATTGAGGACTCTCTAAACTAACTCTTCCCATCAGTAAACCCAAAAGCAATCCTAACAACACAATAACGCAAAACATCGGCCAAGGAGACATAATTTAATGTAAACCAACACAATTTCCATAAATCCAGCCAATATCCATCAGATCCTCGCCAAACACGCCGGTCAACGGCCCAAATGAGCACCAATTATGGTAATTCAAGCCACACTAGCATAATTACACATAAAATTCACGGAAGCAGAACGCAGAAACAGGCAAATACAAACATACATACATGCTATAATTGCTCGATCGATCAAGAGAACTTCTGTACCTGATACAGTACCCGAAGACGCGTAGAGAATTGGTAAAGCTTCGCACAAAGTCTTCGCAAAATGTAGGGTTGTAGAAACTGAATTGGGATATGGGAGATAAACGTTGTATATTTGTGAGTGGGAGTTGTTGGCACACGTGGTGGAACCTGATTGGAAAGCGTATTTTTGCGGGTTTATTTTATGTCGGGTGGGGGCGCATGTAGAGGATTGAGGCGGGCGAAATCCGGCCGTTGGTAATGCGTGTTTGTTTGGAAATCGAAGGCTTAGTTTGATTTTTTCGTAATTAAATACTTTTCTCGTACGGGTTGGATTATTTTCTCTTTTTTTCCACACACTCCAAATTGCAGTCTATTTTGACCCAAAATATTTGAAAAAAATTACACTATTAATTGCTGTTATATCCCCTCTTTCTCTTTTTTGATTCAAATTATTTATTCCAGGCTTCAAGCAGTTAATGTTAGGATATTTAATTTTCTTATAACCCGTAGATTTTTTTGCTTCATTGACGATTTAGACATTGTAGATAGTCTCACCTTTTATAAAAAAGATATTATATATAATTATACTTTCTTGATGCATTTCTTGTAATAATTGGTTTACATGGTTTGTACCCTTTCGAAGTCATATCAGTGACCTTTTCTTTATTATTAGATTACGTAAGATTAATTGTTTACAAATTTGTATATAGAGTTATAGACATCACTATCACCCAAATTATATAAATTATGGGTCGGCTACTGTAGGAATAATTAAAACAAATATATTTAGCTGCATGCAAATAACTAAATAAGTGTTTGCTTGAACATACTAGAAAACCTTAAATTTAATTAAAAAATAGAGAACTTCCTTTCGAATGTATCCTTTCCGTTACTTGTAAAATAAAAATAACTTTTTATAATCTCTATCACTAGTGTGAATGATGATAAATTAGTTCAGTCTCCAGACTACGCAAAGGAAAAGGGTGAAAGAAAATATATATTGTTGGGCCAATTATTCTTAGTTGAGTCCACGATCAAAATATCCAACTTCGTCGTTTTATTTGATACTAGTATATGAGAAAAATCATAATAATCAAACAGTGACCTCATTTGATTCACATCTCATTAATAACACGTAATTATAGGAAAAAATTGAAAATTAAATTACAAATTATAATTTTACAATAATAAAAATACGATATTCGAAAGTTAACAATAAAATACATTAACTATCAATTCTTCGTAATTTAAGCTCAACTTCTTGTGCGTATGTATTTTATACTTGAATGCATACATTATCACCAACCAATAAGCATCTCGTACAATACATTATATATTAATGTCATAACCATATAAATATACGTGGTGAATACTACAGGATATAATTTGTGATAACAAAACAAGAAATATATCATGCAGTGGACAATAATACACAGCCCAATAATAATAATATAACAAAGAATATCATTCAGTGGACAACAAGGTACAAGCCAATAATGGATGAGTTGTTCCTTATCTGTTTGAGAGAGAGATGTTTTCCAGCTCACACAACTACACCAATTGCCCTGCTCATCGATAGCAACACATGATGCCTAAACGGAACCACCATCTCATGATTTAAATTTTTCATCAATATTTTCTACACTAAATACAAAGAATAATAATTTTGTGAATATCTAAAAAACAAGCAGACAAACTAATAATCTTCAATAGTCCACATATCGAAAACGATACATATCTGCAAATAAGCCGGTTGAGGCTATGACACGACGTTCGCTTCGCCAATTAGTCCACCTCGATCCTCGACTATAATCATGGAGCTTAGAGGTTCGAGTCATATGTGTCCTGTCGAACTAAAAAATTGATCCTAAGGATTGTGCGAGGACGTTGTCGCTATCCTAGAATCATCGATCAAACGGTAGAGGCCGATAGAGAGTGTCGAGCTCAAAATGAACATATCATGCATTTAGAATAATTTCCTGTAATTTACTATAACAGTAAAGAATGAATCATTCACTTTACATAGGCTATTGATCATTGAATAATTTATGCAACTATATTGGGAAAAAAATGGTGATGAATATGCCTGAACTTACATGGCATAACTATGCAGATGAAAATATTGAGAAACGGTAGAATCCATATTGATTATACAGCTATCTCTCTATATCTATGACTTCTACTGCTTTCTCCTTCACTTGTATCAGAGATACCTTCATTGCTTTCTTTAATGATCATACCTCGATGGCTGTCTCCCCCGATTGAACTGGAAGAGTTCCGGCCAACTCGCTGTTCCTGAAGTTTACAGGAAGATTGATGGAACAGTTTAGAATGGCCAACTCGGCTCTTTTGACTCATTTTAAATTTGAAATGATGAATTACTGAGGAAGAGTGAGATTTCAGGTTGTACCTCGCGAGATTGGAAGTCTTCTGATTCCAGCATGTGTATGACGTGGCCCATCTTGGGCCGTTTCTGAGCATCCGGATCAACACATCGAAGGGCTACCAAGAGCAGGCGCTTCAGAGCTTTGGAGGCAGGTCGTTCGGGCAACTTGGGATCTGCTACTTCCTCGGATTTCCTGTTTCCAACCATCGTCTTCAGCCATTCAACGAGATTAACCTGCATCTTTATTGTCGTTAGAGAGAGTTGCAGGACGACAAGGTTTGCAGTGTTATTAGGCCTTTGCAATGGTTGTGAAACTAACCTCGCCCTGTGGCCTGGAATAATCAACTGGAGATCTGCCTGTGATTATCTCCATGATTAATATTCCAAAGCTATAAACATCACTCTTCTCGTTCAGCATACCAGTACAAGCATATTCAGGAGCAACATAGCTAGCAAAACAATGATTTGACTTTCAATTTCCCACCCACCACTTAAAGAAACTCAGTCTCACTTGAGGTTACTCATAAAAAAAATTGTTTGAGCAACAACTATGGACTACTTACCCAAACGTTCCCATCACTCGTGTTGTCACGTAAGAAATCTCTGAATTCAAAAGTTTAGCTAGCCCAAAGTCTGACAATTTAGGATTCCAATGATGATCAAGCAGTATGTTGCTCGACTTGATGTCACGGTGAACAACCTTCGGCTCCAAACCTTCATGGAGATAAGCTAAGCTGCAACAAAGAAGAGTAGCAAAATATAAATAGAAGGAACGACAATGCGCAGGTCACAATGATTATAAATTACCGCACCCTTTTGCTGTTCCAATTATTATATTCACACGAATCTCCCACGTCAAAGGGCTGACTTCCCCCACATCTCCATGAAGCCACTGGTCCAAATTTCCATTATCAACATATTCATAGACAAGCATCCTACATACAGGCACAAACCAATGATGAAAATCAAGTTAAGTCTCTATGTTTCATGCATATAACTAGCAAAAATGTAATTCCTTTATGATACCTGTAGGCGCCTTCGACACAGTAACCCAGCAACCTGACAAGATTCTTGTGCCTAACACGTCCAATTGCATCCACCTCGACCTTGAACTCCTTCTCAGCTTGTCCCCTAGAAATGCACAACGGAAAGATATTGACATTAAACTCATTGAAGAAAATTCTTCAACCTAGTAGTAACAAAAACCATGTATCAACTCTAACAATTTGAGATTCTGAGGAACCACTATACCTGTTGTTTAACAAATTCTTTACAGCTATACGGGTGTTATCAGCTAACTCGCCATAATACACAATGCCGTATCCACCTTCACCAATCACATTTTCATCAGACAAACCATTACAGGCTGCCTCGAGCTCTCTCAATGTATACCACCTTCCCCATCCCAAATGGGACACCTCTGGCAACGACACATTGCCTCCGTATGATCCCGTCTCAGCCCCACTAGTAGCCCTGCTCTCGCCACTTGATCCCGCCCTATCAGAAAACACCACTCTGTGCTCCACCTTCCCCATATCTATCTGTATCTCTGGCACAGCCTGAGATTTTCAAACCATGTAACATAAATCACAACTCTCAACAATCTACACCTTATTACCGTCCTTGAATAACACTATTGAAAATGCATTAAATAAATCATCATTTGGATTTTTCAATAACGGGTAACTGTTCCTGTACAAGGAAAATCAATTTAAAACAAAATCTATCATTAAATTCAGATAAACACAATATAGTAAAAGTTCTAAACAACTAACATGAAAAGAACAAGTAAATCATCTTCAAAAAAAAAAAAAAAACAGAATTCGGATTTTAAGTTCAATTATGAATTTCTCAGTCCACCTCCACTTTCTACTCATTATACATCAAAGCAAATCTAAATTATAAACCAGATAATAATTTATCCCCAATTCACCAAACAACAAGTTACTGAATACCTTATTTATCAACGAAATGAATCACGAATCAAAGAAATCGGATAATGCACCTGTGGTGCGACGGAGCGTTGCTCGGCGGTATCGCGGGTGATCTCCTGTATCTCCTTGGATGCAGCCGGACTCATCTCGCTAACCGAGCGGCGGAGTTTGCCCTTGCTGCCGGCGCTGCCGCGGCGGCGGAAGGCGGTGATGCAGAGCGAAACGAGGAAGAGAATAAGCACAATCACTGCTCCGATTATTATCCCGATCACCACCCATAGATGCAGCCCGAAGATCCATGTCCTGTTGGAGAGCTCCGTGTCCACGAACGCTGTATCTAAAACTGACATTTTCTACTTTGATTCACATCCACAAAATCAACCACTTCGCCACGTATCTATCCACGAGAATCGATCAATACGAGCTCTGCGTATTAGAGATAAGGTGAAAACTACTCATGCAAGGAGGAAACTGAACTGGTTGCGAGATAGGAATTGAGTGTGTTGTGTGTGTAAATAGTCGGTTCAATGGATTTGGTTTAGCCACGCTGAATAAACCGATCGAATGATGCAGAATTTGGACGGAATGAATTCGATTCCGCCGGAAAATTGATTTTCCGGCGAGTGTGTGTGTGTGTGTGTGTGTGGAGAGAGAATTGGTGAACTGGAGAGTGGACAGTGTGTGTGTTTTTCCAAACTCTGATTTTGCTTTCGCTTCTTATTGAAGGTTTTAATCTGTAATCAGCAACAGGTGCTTTTTCCTTTTCCCTTTTTCTTTTTCTTTCTTTTCAGAAAATAAAATTTATATTTCTAGAAATCACGTAGAAAATCGCTTTTATTACATTTTGTGCTGTCTATCGTTCATTGGTCAAACGCCAAAAATTACTTTCCCAAATTATAAACGCATAATCAACTCAAAAAAACACATAAATAAATTGCTATTTTAGTAAGATAACCATGGATAATTTGTTTGTTTCTATTAAAGCTCTTTCTACTTGTTAGGTGAAAATTCAAAGTTCAAAATTTAAATTTTTGGTTGTTCACTTGTTCTCTTAATTAACACTCGTTGATAATAAATTACAGTAATTAGACCGTGTGTGGATTGAATGTAACTATATAAAGGTATTCTCCAATTTTGATTTGTAACAAGTTGTAACATGATTTCAAGAAGTTTAAAAAGGATAGTAGAATATCAGA
The DNA here is from genome assembly GCA_036873715.1 of Salvia sclarea. Taxonomy (NCBI): domain Eukaryota; kingdom Viridiplantae; phylum Streptophyta; class Magnoliopsida; order Lamiales; family Lamiaceae; genus Salvia; species Salvia sclarea. Next base: position 4,966,872 of record JAYJMF010000030.1, read on the forward strand.
ACAATCCAAGTTGACTTTATTTATTTTTAGTAGTATTTGTTTTACATTGGTGAGAATATGATAAAATATGAACTATGATAGACGGTCAAATATTTCCGACATAATAATTTGATTTCATTATTAGTATTGGAAATAACTAATTAAAATATTTAAAAGGGTAATTAATTATGTTAAAGTTAAGGAAGTTCAAAAAATTATAATCCCATTTTCCAGTTACGTCAAGAACATCATTTTTTATTACTATTATTTTGAACTTCAATTATTGCAAAGTCATTTACGAAGTCCCGGTTTTAGTAAATTTTAATTGAAAATTTGATTTATATTGAATATTGGAATTTGGAAAGATAAGTGTGGACTGTGGATGAGTGTTGTTCACCAATGTTAAAAAACTCTAGTTCGCTCATGAGTGTTCTATTATGCATGTTTAGATTGAAACTCCTGTATTATTGAGGAACTTCTTTAGTTTAGGGATGGCAATGTATCCAGGACCCGGTCCAAATCCGTGGATCCAGATCCAATTTTTAGGATCTGGGGCCTCTAAAATTTGGACCCGTTGGATCTGGATCGGATTTGGACCTTTGACATATTTTACGGATCTGGATCTGGATTTCACTAGATCCAACCCAGATCCGACCCATGGATCCGCATCATAATTAATAATATTATATATATATATATATATTATAAATATAAACTGTATTTATTTTGATAATTCAATAATTTCTCTCTTTCCTTATATTATT
>JAYJMF010000030.1:4967714-4984918 GCA_036873715.1 Salvia sclarea
AGGGTATATTTGATAAAACATTGATAGTTCAGGGTTTTAAATAATATTATTAATAGTTCAGGATATATTTGATAAAGAGAGAATAGTTTAGGGTTTAAAGTGATATTTACCCTAATTTTAATATGTGGATCTTGTGGTCCTAAACATTTCCAAACTAAATATTTTGTCGTTTTGAAAAAGTAGCAGCCCACTTCGAAGGCCGCTTCTCAAACAATGGATTGTGGGCCCATTTATTTTGGCCCATTTACGGATAATTTCCCTCTACTATATAAATAAATAAAAACGGAACTCTTTTTCGCTCCATTTCTAGTGTAATTAGATTAATCGTCTAATTCATTTCATCTGATAGGTTCCTACTCACTCATTCTTCGAATTTTTTTTCACTAGTAGATATGATAAACTACTGCTAATTAATCAGTATGTAAATAAAATTCAATATTTTTCACGTCACATTCCATGTGACTCGTATTTCTGTATGGCCATAGGGGCAAACTAATTTAACTCCATGCCCCCCAATATTGTAACATGAGAGAAGAGAAAAATCAAATTTGAGGTTAATGTTGTACATGGAATAAATTTTATAACAACTCTTATTTATGTAACAGTATATTTTATATTGCAATTATACTTCTTCTCATGACAGTTATATTTAGATCGATCAATGATCCAAATCAAGTCCTAATTCATATGCTCAAAAAAGTGTTTATGTGGTTCACTCCCTATATATATACGGACATGCAATTATGGGATCAAATACATTGCGTAATTTTGTAATGTAAGGGACACCCACTTTGAGTGAATATGATAAATAAATAAATAAAAATAAATAAACCTAGCTAATCCATTATGTAGTATGATGGTCCATGGATGATTGATTTTGAGCTCGTGTGATTATTTTATCCTTCGGTAATCCAACACTAGGATTTATAAAACTTTCCTACCACCCACAAATGTATGTGGTAGAAAAATGCGTAAATTCATATCTACAATATTATGAAGTATGACAGGAGAATTTGGATTATATATATGTTCCCACTTGTGAATTTTTATGTTAAGTGAGACTGAGTTTGGCTGTGGAAATATTTCTGCATGTGTGCAGTGTGTAGCATAGAGAGAGAAGTCGAGGGAGTGATAACGGGCTTTCATCCTGGGCCGTTTTCCTATTTCACAACTAGTCTTTCACTTGGACTTGGTTGATTAAATGAAACCCTTAAATGAGCATTTATTTTGTATGACATGATGTGTAAAAGTAACCCATGCAGGCTAATTTATGATTTCTCTTAATTGATTGATGGTGAATAGTTTTTTGTTTTTAATTTTTTTAATAATTTAATGTCTTATCTTTCAAGTACAAATTTTGCATTTTATTAATCTAAGTTATGATTGAAAATATACAATCCTTCCTAAAATCTCTCTCTGGGGTGTTTCATTTGTATATATATTTCCTGAGCAAAAACTGATAAATAAGGGATGAGCTAATTCCTTGATGGCTCGAGTACCAAATTGAGAATCGAAACAAACAATAGCATAGACGAAGAAATGAGTAGTAGTAATAACTAATAAGCAAGTCAAGTAGCAGAGGCAGCCCCAGCCACACCGTGCATCCTCCGCACAAAGTCACCAAATTTGGGCAAGTTGTCGTTGTCCATCAAGGCGGGAGTGAGGCGTAGGTATGTCGTGGCCGACTGCGTGGAGCGCGCTGTCTAGCATACATTAAAATCCTCTCATACCCTGTCCAGTGATGGCACATCATCGCATTTTGAGCTGCAAACCGGAACCCCCGCATTCCATGCTTCTTCAAACACCTAATTTCAACTATTCCAAGTTAGACAAATTTTACATGATCTATTTACCACAATTTCATTTCCGGCCGTCCATAACCTATTTGTCACATTTATTTATCCCAAAGTGGGTCGACTCTTATCCACCCCTTAACACTATCCTACCAGCTAAGTCAATCAAATTATTAAAACCTGTGCTGATTTAAAAATGGCAAAATTGGTGGATGGATGAATAAGAATTGTATTAACTGCTGTGAAACACCCCTCAAGTGTCAAGTTAAATAAATTTTTGCGTTCATATGCAGATAGTAATATACGTGCTAACCTGCCAAACGAGGGCCTCAGGGTTGGCCTAGGCATCGGGATTCATTTCGCTCTGGTTCTTAGTGGACAACTCCACACAAGTGAAGTTCAATGTGGCTTCGTGCTTCTTCAACGTTGACATAATCGACTCATAGCCATTTGTCCCCAATACACTCCAGCCACCTTTTACATACATATTCGACATATAGAGGAGTTATCAAGACGATTGAATAATTAAATAAGATCAGAATGTTTGTTGAGCTTATAATTTCCTTAAAATAAGCTTCCAAACAGTTTATAAGATCCCCGAAATAAGTTCTTGAATCCAATTTACCAAAATAACCTTATTATAAACATATATGGTTTCAATATCATTCATCTTTAATTAATTAATTGTCTCTAGCTTATAAGCTCAACTATAAATACTTATAAATTTGACACTTTATAAGCTTTTAGAACAATTTATAAATTGTTAGAGAAGCTAGCCAAACACACGTTTATACCTGTAGAGAAGCACCTATAGCTAGTGTACCTTTGCAGCTATGGGAGTTTTGGTTTCACTAAACACTTGATGTGCGGAGGCAAGAAGTAGATTGGCATGTTCGACCAGAATATGAAGAACCGGCCGTAAAAGCTGTTGTACTCGGTAGATTCCCTGCTTTGTTGTAGTTCCCAGTAGATTTCGGCGGTTCGGCCCACGAGGGCTCCCGTTACTGGACATAACTTCTTACACTTGGCCGTACAAAACCGTAACGAGAAAGTCTTCAATCTAATGCGCAGCCATAGATACAATAATTTTTCAAATGAAACCGACTCTTCTGGGAACAACATCCTTCGCATGGTCGCCACTTTGGCACCTTCACACAACGTGAAATCCAATGGTTTAAGACGTATACTGCCTATTGATTGTAGTTATACTAAAAAAATGCAATTACAACACGACTTTTGGATCTTGACTATTAAATACCTTAACTTTCAATTTTTTGCAACAAGCCATTTTTTCGACGGGTGTAAATTTGGCTCAATACTACTTTTGCTCAGGTTAAATTTCATGTCAAACAACGTCGTTTCTAAAAAATGTTCGATATCCAAGTAATGTGTTGACAATTGAAAAAAATGTTACTAGAATAAAACAGTTAATCGAAACTTAGTGAGAAGACAGCTGCAATTAATTATTAACCGTCATCTTAATAATAATTAATTGAATTGATCAGATAAGGCACCCAATACTGCCTCCAAAAAGAATTAGGTGTTGATGTCCCACTTTGACTTGAGTGAATTATCAATGCTTCAATATATAAGTTCGAAGCCAATGCAAATGCCCTATTTCTGAATCAACATAGCCTGCGACGGCGACGGCTTCTTCTACCGATTTTTTGTGGTTGCAACTTTTCTCATCCATTTTTGGGCTCTACGCGGTTATATCATTTATTAAAAAATTAAATTAAAGTTTAGGGGTAAAATAGTATATTCACAATTATGTTTAAGTTTTGGGGATATTATGAGGAAAATTTGGATATACATAGAATCACCCTAGGTATTTGATCGGTTTTGAGAAGTAGTAGCCCAGCACAAAGCCCACGTCTAAAACGATGGATTATGGGTCCAATAGTTCCGGCCCATTTCCCGCCAATTTCCCCCTATATAAATCTCGAAACGGAACAATTTTTCGCTCCATTTCCCCCCTCACGCTCACGCACTGCGTTAGATGGAAGAAAACTCTCTGCAAAAGTTTTAACTGAGCTGAAATTGGTCTGATCTTGGAATTTGGACTTTCGGAAGCTCAGCGGTTCTGAATCTGCGCTTCTCGCTGAAATTGGATTTGCGATCTAAAAATGAAGCTGAAGATCAACAAAGCTTGCGACCTCAGCTCCATCTCTGTTCTTCCTCCTCAATCTAGGTTTGTTTCTACTCCAGCTCCAGCTGTTTGTGTGCTAGAACTGTCATTTTTAGAATGATTTTGTAGATTTGGATAAGTATATATGTAATGTACGTTATAGAGATGCATCAATTAGTTCTAGTTTGTTATAATGGACTTACGAGGAAAATGCAGCAATCGTTTAAAAATAACCGGCGCAATGTGAAAGATGAGGAACTCGATGCATATTTTGTGACAAAATTGGTGGAACTGTTAATTTTTTTTTTTTAGTAAAATGTTGATGAGATGTTGATTTGTTTACCCCGGTGTTTTTTGTACACATTGAATCCTTAAGGAGATCGAGTGGAGTTTCCAATGGTTTAGAGTCTTCTTCAATCTTTGGGAGAAGCCAAACAACATCACAGCTTCGGCCACAGCAATCTCAGTTGTCACTTTCTCAGGGAATTTCTTCTCAGCATGGCCACTTCTCTCAGTTTTCACAGAATTCTCAAGACGAAGTCATGACTAATGAGGTAGTGATGCGTATGATGTTTGAATATTTGGACACATATATGCATGTATGTTTACTATACCTAATTTTGTTGTGCTGTTTACAATTAGAACGTCAAAGAGGATAATCTTTCTGAGATGGTTTATAATTAGTGTATTCAAATATATTTGAATGCATCGGTGTGAACAACGTTTTTCCTGAACTAATGAAATTATTTACTGTTCTTCGTTTAGCTATTTCGGCGGTATTAGTTTTATTCACACTGATCTTGCTAAGTTTCCTTTGATTTTAAAATATAGAAAATAGGATCTCAAGATAAAGACAGTTCAGCGAGGAGGAAAAGCTGCTTGCCTTTAATTGAGTCTACACGAGAGGAGAATCAGATTATTGCATCTAGAACTTCCAACCACTTGATGCGCAAGTGGTCTAGTCAAGAATACAAATGTAAGACTCGCACCTTGACTGTTAATTGTAGAGTGGAGGTAGAAATCATTAAGCTGCTCATAGCAATCTTTAATAGTTTAAAACTTTTTATCAAGAAGTTATCCGGACTTACAAGTCTGATAAAGGTAATAATAACTCCATGAATATCTTAAATATTTTAATCCTGAATTTGAGATGGATCTTTTGTGGGAAACAAAGTTTAAGCATAACTTGATTAGATAAGTTATGGCTTATGATAAACTACTGACAGAAAAATAAACCCTTGTCTTGTTAGAATTGGTTGCTCAACAACTTCTTATAAACAGGTCATATTAATGAAGAGCTTGAACACAGAATTGGAATGATTGAAACTTCATTGAGCAGGCTTGGACTGATCCTGGACTCTGTTCAGGGTGACATCATGCAAGTGAACAAGGGTACAAAAGAAATAGCATTGGAAAGTAAGTATACCAGATATTCTATTGTTGTTGTAGAAATAACAATGACTGCATGTTGAAAGGTTTATTCGGATAAAAATCCATATAAGCTTCCTTCTCTAACTTCCAGAAATTTTTAGTGCCTCCAAGTGATTGTCTAAGAGCTACCTTATCATTAGTGTGGAGTAAACTTTTCGTAACTGCACTTTTTGGAATTTGACAAAGGATAAATAATGTAATTTAACAAGGTTGGTATCTTATTGACCATCAGCTCTGTACTTGTTTGTAACGCTTGTTCAGCAAAAGACGTGCGGCAGAAATTGAACGCGCATGATGACTCACTGCAGCTGATGGTAAGAAGTTCTCAGCAGGCCCTCGGACAAACCTGTGTTTCATAAGGAAATGCTATTGAATTTTAAGCGTGTTAAATTGTAATTAACCAGAACAAAGGACAAGAAGCCATCAAAACTTGCCTGGACATAAGCTTGAAATCCCTGTCTGATCAAATCAAGCAGATTATGAACCAAGAGAATTCAGGGTTGATAATGTCATCTCTGTCAGATCTATCTGAAAAAATTGACAGTCAAATGGTGAAATTACAAAACGATCTGCACAAGGATTTCTGCAAAGAAATACAGGCATGTGTACTCTATCTCCTGAAGGGACTGAAATTAACTTTTATATAGAGAGGGTCAAATGGTGTTGCCCACTTTAACAGATTGTTTGATCATATCTTCTGTCATATACCTGTAGGCAATTTCTTGCAGCATGAAGATGCCCATTCAAAAACAAGCAACTTCCTCAACAAATGGGTCAAAAGCACTCCTCTTTGCAACTGTATGTCCTTCAAATATTCATTAGTCTTTCACGTATCTTAAAGTGCTATTAGAGAACTTATACATATTTATTATTCTTGTAGTCTGTCACCTGTAACCCTTCTCCACAGGAAGGTCGGTTTCCAGACAGGTAGCGTATTACAGGCTTCTTTTGACTGAAATGCTGAATTTTTAATCTTGCATACTGCCTCTCAATAAGTAACATTATGCAGAGTCGTGTCTAAATTCCAGAGGTATTGAGATTCAGGCAGATCAGAGTTTATACTTGTGTAATAGTCTTCCATGCATTTTGTGTTTTACCCAAACCATGTCCTAGTGAACCATGAGATCAGCATTAAGTATCGACAAGAAGCTAAATAACATTACAATGTTATTTTTCTGGTAAAAAACATAGAATGCTTCAACACTAAATATGTAATTTAGAAACAGGCCTTATTTTCTGATTGACTCCCGACGTGCCTGTTTGAGGTTGCAAAGGTACTGTGCTCACGCTCTTCACATGCACCTCAATTGCATTTATGGCCTAGAATATATCACAGTCTGGATCCCTCCCTCAGTTTGTGTCCACATTATATAGAACCTGTTTTAAATCTTGTCTTCATTTCCTAAATCTTTTTACAAGCTTGCTTCCATATTTCCTACAGAATCTAAGTTTTCCTTGATTGCAGTACAACAAGGCATTTAAGAACACGGCAAACAAGTCTACTGCCAAAGGTCGAATCAGGAGGCTGGACATCAGTAAAGCGACAAGAGCGTACAGCCCCTAAAGCTGGAAACCATAATAAGAGAAGTGATCAAAAAAAGGTATCCACTTCAGTAGGTAGCTTTGGCTTCATTTCATCTCCATGTGCTTGTGAGATTTCCCAGGACAAAGTTTGTCTAGACACTCATCACTTAACACTGTTATTGCTGTTAAATTATAATATATTTGCACTGCATTAGTCTCAGACACGCCTTAGTATCAAAGTATGGCTTGCATATTGGCAAAATACTTGATGGTCAATAATAAATTAATACTGACATGGTAACAGGAATGCAAGATAATTATTGAATCAGATGAGGAAATTGATGCTGGATTTTCCTGCTTGCTCAAGGAAGAGGGAACAGGTAATATTTCAGTGGATTTATCCAACTCTAATTTAAGAAATCCTTTTTTTCTGCATAATTTGTTTACTGGGCAGATTTATTCTATTTTTTGTTAAATTGTAATTAAAATTGACTGTCCAAAAAAATGTTTCAATGTTCACTCCTGATTTGAAGTGTGGCTTCTTGTTTGTGTTGGAAATAGATAAATATTCGATAGAGGAAGCCAAGAATGAAACTGCACGTATCCTAAGGAAAGCCAGGAGGAGAAAGAGAAAATATAGCAACACCATTATCATAAACTGAAGGTATTCCATTGCTATTAGGCAGTCTGTTTCTGTTGATCACATTTTAGCTCATAAAATTATCCATTGCTTAGCTAATATTCAGCTATCACTTGCAAAAGAAGCTTTAATAACTAAAGGTTATTTCCTCTTTCTCTGCATGGAGCCCATTAACAAAATTCTGCATCTCATCGGTTGTGATTGTTTCAGTTAATAATACTGAAGGAGCTCAATAATGTCGGTAGAATCGCAAGATTTTTCTGACTTGGCAGAGGGTTCTATCTGTCAGAGCCCTAAAGCAAATAAAGATTATTTCACTAGTCCTTCCCCACAGCAGCAGGTATGCTCACTCCTGAAATTCCATGATCGTCAATACCTTGTATCCAACTGTATTATGAAACTCTGAGGAAATTATTTTTTGTATAGTCGTGACCCGTTATTTGATCTTTGTTCCTTTTCCTCAATGATAACAAAATGCACCCATCAATATCAATTTATTCACCGCATTGTTTCATCATAGAGTAAGGGGGCGTTTACTTTGCATGATTAGCATAATGAAGGATTGAGTATTTGAGGGATTAAATGTGTGATATGATAATATTTATCTATCAATCCTTTGTTTACTATGAAAGAGTAGTGGAATGATTAAAATCGAGATAAAAGTGATTAGTGCGTACTGGTGTAGAGGTGAAGAGTTAAAGGGTATATTGGTCATTTTAAAAATAATTCCTTATTTTTCTTAGTAGGATTTCTCCAATCACGCCTATTTTGGGTGGATATAAATCAAAGAAGAGCAACCTTAAGGTTTAAAGTTATCACGGGCTTTGAGTTATCCCACAAAATTTATCCTTCATAGTGAACATGGAATTAGGTTGGATTAATTTTATTTATCCAACCTAGTAGAAGGTAAACGGGGCCTAAAGGTACAGTTTACATCAAGAATTGATTCCTACAGCTCTGATTTAATGTTACCATACTAGCTGGATAGAATCTCATCCCTTGCTAAGATCAAAAAGCAAATGTGCCCTTAGAAACAGTCTGTCACACACACACACACGTTGTGATTTTTGCTTTCGTGGAAAAGCATATATAATTCTCTCCTATCTATTTAAATATAGGCAAAGTCAGATGAGAAAAATAAAAGTCGCAAATGCCACGTTCATGTTAGGCTAGTTAAGACTTGGCTCATCACTTTGGCCTCTTTTTCTAGCTTCCGCAATGTGTTAGGTGCAGTAAATTTTGGCCAGCAAATTCATTCTAGGTTTAAACACATCTCATTTGTTACTTTACACAGCATCTCAATTGCATTATCATCCTATAATTTGATATAAAGTCATTGTTAGCTAGGAAGTATGATAAATTAGTAATGAAAAAATATCATGGGACATATCTACATCGATATTTCTAGGATCTCAATTTCTTCTTTTCTGAAAAAGCCTAGGTTCTGTATTTTCCAATCACATGAGCTTATATTAATCATGGTTATTGCTTATTATGCACGATTTTTTGGGATTAGTTTTCGGTGAGAAAGAAAGCACTTTGTTTTTCCTGTCTCGAATCGCAGCATGAATTTGTCCGACTTGAGATTGAAGACATATACATTACATTTGGTCTTTGAGTTTAATGATTAAGCTTAGCTTATGCTATAATAATAATATTTTCTATCTTGGACTACACTATGTTATTATTTTATTAGAATCCGATTTTCGTATCATTCTTCGAGTGGATTACGAGAAGGAAATCTTGTCTTAGAATTGATCAAATGATTCGTTCACAAATACGGTCGGGGACCACACATTTGGCATTTTTATACCAGTCACATCAGTGTCTTATTTATTTATTTCTTGTTAAAATATTTTTTATATATTGAAGATATCTACTATATATGTAATAAAATAGGTTTAACCCATTTTTTAGAATGAGAAAGTTGAAAGATAGCTTTTTAGAGACATTAAACCCATTTTTCAAGAAAATAGAAGGTTGAAAATTAGTTTATTTTAGGGATTAGAAGATAACATATCGTTTAGTTTGTTTCTGTTGACGACTTGACGCGTTAGGATTTTATACAAAACTATGACAATCTCAAATAAAATATGGAGAATATATAGAAAGTAAAATAAATTTCAAAAGTTGCAGTGTTGTAGTCTTATTTCCTTTATCACGCTCTCTAATTCATTTTAAGCAATTCTAGAATATCTTAAGAGGCTTATACTGTCGGCCGAAGTAGGTTGATTTCCATTATTGCACACATTAAATTACTATAATTTTTGTTTTTGTTCGGATTAAACTACTATATTAAGACGCATCATGCTCTAATCTTCCAATTCATTATAGAGTCCATTAGTTTACTACCAAATATATCGCTTTACATAGTCGATGTGGTTATGATTATCGATTTTGATGCAACAAAAAATATTACTATCTTTTAATTATTTATTACGACATTGAATATTGGGCTTTTGAGTCATTTTCAAGGCAAAGAGTGTCCAAAGTGAGGTCGTATCCAATGCCTAATATGGGGCCGTTGAAGTGAGAATTATCCTCTAACTTTCTCTTTGATAAATTAGCCCCCACCAACTTTGCTCTTCCTTTTAAAAATTATATTTTATTTTTGTTTAATTTTTTTCCGGGCTTAGAATAAAACGTTTAGTTAGAAAACAAGGTTCGGTTTGGTGATAACTGATAAGTGAAAACAAGAGGAATTAGGGATAATTAACACCCCATATGAACCTCTCCTTTTCACTTTGCAAATTTTACTTTTGACCCTTTTCGTGTTCTTTGTCGTCTTGAAAAGACAGCTGTCGATTCTTCTGCACAGCAAAAAAACTAATTTTTCAAAATCTTAAAACTTTTGTAAGCATTTTTACCTCGACTTTTATATTTGTAAGTTGCTTGAATAAAATAAATGTTTCTTGTGGTTCACTTCGTAATTATCTAAGCTGGGATTTTCTAAAGTGGTTTTGGGGTCTAAAGTCGTGAAACCTATAGATCTACTTGACATAATTGGATAATCAAATCTTATCAAATTATATGTGACTTAGTTTACCATAATTTTCACAACTCAAAAATATATTATACAATATAAATTGAGTAATTTCTCAAAAAAGAAGTTAGAAAGAAATTAATACCACCAAACACCCTCATCCACCATCAGTTCCTGCAAACTCAAGGTACAATTAATAGTCAATAAATAATAATCACGAAATTATCTCAAGGTTAGCTTATTAAATAAGTTTTTCAACCAATTTCGACTTGTCAAAAGCAGTTAAAATGTTGGACTTGATAAATATACTGCATCTTTTATGTTCTTCGTTTCCTTTTCTTTTTGGGACTGCGTGGTAATTTGTAAATTTGTCAACTAATATTGGATGATCGCATGTGTGTGGGGATAAATAAGTTGGTGGCGGATATGATTAAATTTCAGACATTAATGAGTGCTAGTGCTTGTTGTGGTCATAGTTAATTCTCTTTTTATCTCTCTCTCCCTCTCTCTTTTTTCATCCTATGTTATTATCCCTTCCATTTATTTTTCAATATTCACTTCTCTTCTTTGATACGCAAGGAAAAAGGGAAAGTGTCAAAGTGGTTTACATTTTGGCTTCAAGGAAGGAACTTCGTCGTTTCTTTCCCTTTTAACACTTATATATTTATTAAGTAAAGTGACCCTTCTTGTTAAGAGACGGAGTTTTATACCGTGAATGTATGAATCTCGTTCATGTGTGATATTTTGGAAACAATGAATTTAGAAGGAATTTGTCGAACAAGTTCAAAATATTTCAATCACAAATTGGCATAAACTAAAACTAAAATCTCCTTGAGGGACACCTTTTATTTAAGAATGTTCAATAACATTGTAGCGAGACAAGAATAGCATTTTCTTATCGTATCAAATATATGCTTCTATTATGTATTCTGACTAAAACTACAAAAGCATATTTCTTACTTTTAATTTAAAACATTAATGACCTCCGTTTTGTAAAATTTCATCAACGTGATACGTATAAGTATAACTAACCGTAAGAATACTTTACCTTTCTCTTTCTATCCAAAGCAGAAAATACTTTACTTGTCTCTACTAACGGTAATTTGCCATTGTACAATCACCATCACGTTTTTTTTTGTTGAGGGAATCAACATCACGTTAGACATTACATTATTATAGGTTTGCGTACTATATATTTGTTTAAGGAAAATTACGAAATATCCTCAAATTTACATTTCAACTTCACTCTAAAAGTCTGCGAATAAATACATAATTTATACTCCCACCGTCTCATTCTTCTTGTCTCATTTTTCTACGGCATGGATATTAAGAAATGAAAGTTGATGAGTGTGAGATGATGAGGTTCACATGGAACCCACATGCTTTTTTTGTGTAAATCATTGTCAAAAAAAGAAATGGGGCAAAAAGAATAAGACGGTCCAATTAAAAAAGAAACGAGATAGAAAAAATAGGACGGAGGGAGTATTCATTTTGCAATTGGATCTTAGCAGTAAGTTTGACATTTAAGGACGTAGTTTTTTCGGTCAATTAACATCTTATTTTCATCAATTCATTGTTGGAAACTATTTGATGGCATGAATAGAAGACTGGAAGCAACTAATAAATGTTCGTGTTTCCAAACTCATTTGTCAAAATAGAATGTGATCCGTGCAATTTATTTATGGACTTGGTAGTTTTTGAAATGATGAATATCTTGATGTATGGTTCGTCGATTTTGGTTGAGTTTGGTTGAGTGACGAGGGAGAATATCATTACAGGAAATCGCGAAAAAAAAAAAATGAACTCCAATTTAATAAATAAATATAGATTGTGTATTTAGTGTAAAATTCTAAAATTAATATTACAATTACAAAATAAAACACAATTCACGATTTATTTGACTATGTCCCTAGTTTTTTACGACCATGAGATATGAGTTGCCACTTCTAAATATGGACGGTACAGCTCAAACAAATATGGACGGACACGGTAGCTAGGCGATCTTCATTTTTATCATAACTCAACTAATTTATATACGAAAAATTAATCGTACTAATCACGATCAATTGATACATATCAAATCTTACTATTATTAGTACTCATCATAAAGGTAATATACCATACTGCACGATAGATATTAAACAAGAGTGTAAATATATATCCACATAAACTTTCTTTTTCTAGAACATACACAAATTAAAATATCCAAACTTCCAAAACTCATGGGCTCATTATCTCCTCTATCTGAACATGTATCCGTACAAATTTTACGCGTTACAACGTTTATATATATAATACTACTTTAATATAATATAGAAAAAGAAAAAAGAAAAAAACCTCCTGTTATACGAGATCCCCAAGAAAGTGAAACAACATGAGACAGCTAGCAGTTATAATCGCCGCAGCTCCTCAGTCCATCGCTATCTTGGACAAAAAAGTTGTCGCCGGTTCCAAACGACGTCGTCCTGATCCGAACACTTCATTAATTGATCAAACTATCATAGATTTTAGGGGGTAGATGTAACATATCTCTGCCTTGCCGATTACTTCAATAAATTTCCATAATTTCTGGTTTGGTGGTTATTAATTACTATTGCAACCATATAGCCCAAGTTGCAGAGTTTTGTGGTGATAAGATGGTTACACATTTAATATTAATCGAAAGGACATAGGGTCGCTTCTCTTATGTTGTTCGTGTTGTGTCTATGCATGTGTCATATCGATATCGTGTGCATTTTGAGTTACTAGACAAAATATACGTGCATGTGTGTTCTTAATTAGTTAGATGTCGTTCATTTTTTTTAATTTCGAATTTTGTAATATGATCTTTACATGATCCGTGTTGCATGCATTAGGGTTTAATTGTAGTAGTATAGATTTTGTAAGATGTGTGTTATTTTTTATCGATTAACGAAAAAAATAATTAAAAATCATCAGGGATTCGAAGATAAGACTTAGTACTCTACCACAAGGTCGACTCAGACGTCCATTTCTTATAGGTCCATGCATTTGACAAGTCACATATTTTGTGTTTTTTCAAGTGCTAAATATATAATTTCTTTTTACATAAGTGGTAAATTAAATCGACATATCGTGCAATTGATTTTGTTATTGAGTTATTATTACTCTATAAACCAATGTAGAATTCAGATTTCTATGTTGATTATTATCCCGCCCTTAAATCGATTGTGTGTGTGTATATAGAGCGAAATTAGATATATACAAATCAATTATAACATATAAAAAAAAATTATTTTCGGTCATTTAATCGTAATGTTTATTATTATTTTATTATTTGTTGAATAAATTCGTATAACTAACTCCTTATTGCATATAGAAATATCGAGAAAAATAGAAAGGAAAAAAAAGTAAGCATATATTGACGATATCATAATTACCATAATTATGAAAATCAATTTTCCGAAAATCATTATTAAAGGTACTCTTTTTTGGAGGACTAAAGGAAGTAAGGAACTCTCGTTAATTGACCATTTTCTAATTTTCTTCATGTGGTATAGACTTGTATCTTCACAAAGTTAGTCGACAGAAGCCACACCACAATAAATTAATAATGATGAATAATTATAAAATAATACTTCCTCCGTATTATTACAAGCGTCTTTCATTTTGGATGTCCCACTACATGTGTCTACTTTTCATAAAAGAAAATAGTCAACACTCTTATCTCTCATACTTTTTCATTTTCACTTTTTTCTCTACTACTTTATCTAACTAAATAACTCTTTAATCAGTTATTCCTTAATTTTCATGTCCACTAATTACTTAAACACTTGTAATGAGACGGAGGAGGGAGTAATTATAATTATAAATATTATGAATGATAAATGAATATATAAATTAATTAAATTGAAGTGCGTATATGTGTGTTGCATGGCATTCAGTTATAGCAGCATCTGATCTGCATGCCCTGAAACGTCACTCATTGGTAACTCCGAAAACTAGAAAAAAAATTGTGCTATTTTTCAGAGTTTTTTTTTTTTTTTTTTTCCATTTAATGATTCGTTTTCACGAGCTCGCTGCAAAAAATTATTTGCTCTCTGGCCCTCCGCCCTTTCTCTCTCTCTTTTTTTCCTTCAATTTTTTGATGATGGCAAGCTGGAAATGCATGCCCTGAGCATGTCTGAATATATTTTGGATTGTTTCAAAATTAATTAAAAAAAATACAGCAAGGGAACTAATGTTATAGCATAAAGACAATATAAACAATTTAAATAAATTAGCAGAAGTTAAATAAACATACAAATTTTACCTTTTGTTTAGTTTCTTTATAATTGTCAACCAAATACCATGTGTTAATGATACCGTGACTTAATGGAGTACTTATTTTACTCATTCACTAGAAAAGATCAGACACTGATTTGACAAAATTCCATTGCTTGAGGAAAATAATTAATTTATCTCTATAAGTAAATAACAGCTAAACAATTTTAAACCAAACAACATTATGATGAGGGAGGGCCAACGACTTAATTTTTAATTACATAGGTAGTTTTAATCTTTCTATGATGGAGCCAAACCAAATTGAATTCAAATTTTGACTTACAAAAATGACATGGCTAGTAACAACAATCATTACCCTCCCTGTTTTAATTTTAATTGATTGATATGTTCACTAATGTCAACAAAATATAATTAATGCAAATATTCAAAAATAACCCTGCAGTTTTCCTTAGGCCTTAGCCAACCTTCCAAATCCCAAGTTCTCATAAAGGTTTTCTAATAAATACCAAATGGTGACCAATACTTAATAATCGATGTTGAATGTTTTAAATTTGAGTCCAATATGACATGCCATTTAAATTTATATATTTATTGATTAAAAATATAATAGTATAGATACTCGAGAAAATATATTTAATGTACTTTGCAATAAAATGGGTGAAATTCCTTTTAATATCTTTTATCTTTAGAATGACAAATATATTCATATATCATAATAAATTTTAAAGTCCAATATTGTACGAAGATGGGACCATTACACCGCACAAATGCGGGATATATAATTATTATTACTGCACAAGTAACTACCCATGAAAAAGTAGGAAAATATTGGCATGATACAACATAATTAACTCATAACCTCCTAAAAGAGTGTATTTGGGTGCCACGTCCTTACTCTACTTTTATTTCCCCACTTAATTCGTGAAAGAGCATTAATTTCAGGAACCATTGAAGGGAAGATAAAAATTAGTGCTACTACATGTACAAAAAAATGGGCTATAATTTTGGGACGAAATTTAGATTTAGGGAGAAATAAATATAAATACCGCAAGACTATGCAACACATCAATTCTTAACTGCGTTTTATACTATTCACCTTGTAAATATATAAATTGTGGTCCCACAAAATAAAATATACACTACAAGCAAGAAGACAACGATAAGAACACTTCGTATAGGCAGTCTGCTCTTTATTTCAACACAAGCTTCCATTTTTCATATATTACTAAAATCTCACTATCCTCCAAAATTGTAATCTTAAACAAACAACATAAAAACATTCAACGCTCATTTGTGTTCTTTTATTTGTCTACTGCGTTTGCGTGCACTGTGTGTTTTGAGAGTGAGGCTGCAGTTATTTTTATTTTTATTTTTATTTTTATTTTTATTTTTATTTTTTTTAATAAAAAAATATTATTTCGCACACGTTGGTTTTCCTGATATATATAAGAATCAAAGTAAATAAAATGGTTATTGCTGCGCGAATAATGCACGAATTTTTTACATTCAAAACGTTACAATTACAATGACATCTTTCGATATATGCAAATTATACACTCCTGATCTTTTAGGAGCACTTAAAATCATGACTTTACTTATCTGTTAGTATAAATTTTGGGTCTAAAAATATTACTTTCCACTTTATTGTGATTAGTGGTTGAAAAAAATTGAGAGTGTCTAATTTTGTAAACATTGTAAAATACAAACATTATTAAAATCTTTCTTTTAAAAAAACTATTATTAAAAAGTTGCAAAAAATGGTAAAAATAAAAATTGAAAGTTGAGTCAAAGTTCGTGTATCATTTACTATGGAGTAGTAATTTAGTAAGGTGGCATTACAAGCCATATATTAATGTAGATATATGTGGGTATTTTTGTAAGGAAAATAGATTATTGCAGTGCAATTAGTTAAAGGATTGTGAATAAATGCAAAATAATGGGAGTTTACGTAGTAATTTACACATCGTATCCATTAAAATTAAAATAGAAATATATTGATGGAAATTACATTGAAACGTAATTATGATTCATATATCTCATTGTAAAAATATGTCTTTTTATATATAAAAAAAGAATATGGCTTTTTAGTTTTTATCCACAATTGATGCATATAAACTGGAAAATACTTACATAATTTACGAACATGAATTCTAAAGAAGAAACTGTATATGAATATGCTTCTTTTAAACTGGTCGAATTTAAATACATAAATAAGTACCTCCATAATTTTAGCTGTTTTTTCCTTTTAATAATTTTCTAAAACCCTAAATAAATTTAGTAATTCGCAGAGTTTTTGTTTTGGGCAAATCTGATATTAAATCCTAAATTATGTGGTTTGTACCAAAAATATCATGAACTTATCATTAATATTAATAAAAGACCTAATCTATTGATATTGTACCAAAAATATCTTTACTATTATTTTTTATTTATAAAAAGATGATTAGGATGCCACATGGCAAA
>JAYJMF010000030.1:4992045-5010054 GCA_036873715.1 Salvia sclarea
TCATTATTTTAAAAATTTATGCAAAATACCTACAACTTTAAAATTTAAAAATTAAATATTTTTATTAACTATATTTACCGTGCATCGCACGGGAGCATAAATAGTTCAATCTAAAACTGAAATTATTTTTAATTATTATAAGAAGGGAGGGGGTGTTATTTATATACTAAATATATATAATTTGTTATGAACGTATTTAAATTGTCATAACTTGTTTATTTTAAATCTAAATTCTAAATAATGTCTATTAAATCGAAGTTTGTGTCGGGATCTTTAATTCAAGATGCATATTGCATATACTTTAATTAAGATGTCATCAACATCTTCTAAATATTGAAATTTTGAAAGAAAAAAAAATATTTTTTCTTTAAATAATAAAAACTTCCACTACACTAAAGAAAAGAAATGGAAACGTGGGTTTGATTAACTTAGTTTAATCAAATTTTATAAATATATCATAGATCATTAATTTTGAGAAAATTATAAAATTGTCACTCAAATCAAAATCAATTTCAAATTGATTTTCAATTTGACTCCACATTTAAGTATATTATAGATAAATTATAGATTTTTTGTACTTTATTGCAAATTTGATCCAAATTTGAAATATTTCCCTAATATCTCAACCTTGTAATTTGTATTAAATTCGAATCTTCAAATTTCTTGTCTGATTTTGCACCGACATAAATTCATCTAACGTTAAAACTCAAAATTGATGGCCGGGTTTTAATGCCCATTGTTCGGATGCCAAATTTTGTCGTCACATGCCTCAGAGTTACAACTTGAGACGTCAGATGTGGGGATAGGGAGGCGCTAACTTTGTCGCGCCACCTTCCGAGTCAATTACTCATCTCTCACGCTGAAATTTACAATACGGACAAATAACTTAATTATTGTACTTCAAAAGTCCTCAATCAATATTAATTTTTTACGATAAAAGACATCATGATCTCGAGTCCATACTCGTACGAAAATAAATATAGAAATACACATTCACTTTAAACACAAGTAACGAACATTATTTCGGATGTTTTAAAAATTGGCCATAATTTGTAACAAAACCAACAAGTAGTAACTCAAAAGAAAAGAAAAAATCATCCATTACAAAATTATTTAAAGTTATGATGACAACATTATTCTCACTCATTTCGTTTTCTAAATCTTAGTAATATTTGGGTTGAGGACAATATGAGAAAATTAAATCGCAATATTATCATTTTATAACTAAATTTAAAAATATAAATAATCTTATTTAGTAGTCAATACAAATGACTTAGTTAATAAGTCTCCATGTAATACTTACCGTATTTTTTAGCAGTAATCACCATGCATCAACAAATAGATCACAAAGCTAATACAGTACTATATTCTAAATTTTCAAATATTTTGAAAATGAGTCTATTATCTATCCTCTGAATTTGCCAAAAAAGCCCCAATTTTAGCGAACAATATATCCAAATATTTTTTTCATGTCAGCAACCAAAATTAACAAGTCAACCCCCCACCCCCACATACACACACAACCAATCCGAATACCTTGATTTTGTTTGCACTTCGCACCCCTATAAAAACACATATATATGTTTCAGACCCCTGAAATTGTTGTTGCAGTGGTAATTTGCAAATATTGTCACACTTTTCCATTTTATCGATCCGCATTAATGGCATATGCTACATTGAAAACTCAAACATTCTCTTAATATGCTAGATTATTAATTTTGCTATGGAAAATAATGTATTGATATGCTAACTACATCTTACATTCTAATATCTTATTTGTTTCAAAGCACAAATTTATTTAACAAATAAGGACTTGTTAAATATGTAGGATTATATAAATACCGCCCTCTAGATGGAATACGTAGCATAATGCAAAACATAATACTACCACAATTTATATTTTTAATAAACTAAACTACAAAAATATGTTATTAATATCGGTATATGCTACGACAAAGCATACAAACCTCATAAGGCCAATAATACCTTTTACGATGCTAAAGTTTATAAATACTTTAGTTTTGACCAAGTATATTTAGTGAAACGCTTCAATGTATATTTAGGGAGAATTTATCATTAAATACATGAATCGTCATATTTTAAGGGAGAACCAGCTAGCTTTGGGTTCGAGTGGCATTTCACCCCTAACCACAACTCATCTGCTGATTCTTCAACATCAGTCGGTTCGGACCTCCACTCAGTTTCACCCAAGCTTCATCCTGGTCATGGATAGATCACCCAGGTTCGGGTCCATAGGCAATGACAATTGCCCTACGAAGACTCGCTCTTTCTTTCATAACCTCGATTTTTTTTACTTCAACTTCAATCGGACCGATCTTCAAAGAAAGATCTGATCTTCAAATCCTTTGAACTGAAGCTTAGTCACATTTTTTAATCCACGCCGGTTTAATTAGTGTTCACGTACAATTTTCATTCATCGACAACAAAGCTGAGCTTCAATATTAGAAAGAAATTAAGAATTCATGTATTTAATTTTCAACTTTCATTTATCGTATTACAATTATAAAATATGGTATAATTTCATGATTTAATATATAGTTTTCCTGTCTATTTGTTTTACACGAGAAGAAGAAAGAGATTTAAATTGAGCGATTGATAGTTTGGGGGTATAAAATGTAAATTATTATATATTGGAGGTGAAATGGCGAATAAAGGAGATTGCTTATAGGTGCAAAATTTACTTCCGTTTCCTTGTCTAAAAAGTACTAAAAACTCAGTTCCTATCTCTCTCTAAACTTTCTCTTTCTGTATCTTGCAACCTATAGATACACCGATACATACAGATACAATAAAAACAACTACGTAATCTAGAATTCCCCTGAATTTGATTCCTCCAACACGATTTCAAATCCCTAATCTGGTAGTAAACCTCCTGTTATCGACACTTGAAATCTCTCGTCTTCCCTTCAATTTCCGCAATTCCTCTCTCCTCAGTTCGTGATTTAACTTATATGTGAAAAACCCTAGCTTTGCTTATTTGCTCCTTTGAACCCTACTTTAACTCCTCAACTCCCAATACTTGGCAATCGTTACTCGCGGGATTTGGGGATTCGATTAGTTTTAGGATTTCTGACTTTGTTTATCAGGTATGCTTTGATTTTGATCTCGTTCACTTTTGGGAATGTTACAAAAATGGTCTTTTTAAAATTATGTGCTTCTGGGTTCGTTGCATCATTGGCTATTGATTAGCTCATTTTGAGTTATTTGCTAGCTTAGATGAGTGTTGATTCAGTAAGATTTTCTGGTGTATGAGCTGTTGGTGGAATTGAGTTTGATATGTTGGAGCTGCTGATGCCAAGTTATCGAATTGTTGTTTGATGGTGTTGGAGTGATTATTAGGGTTTTGTATAATTATGGCGAGGGCTTCATTGTTGGCATTCTTTTTGGGTCTGGTGGGGGGTTTAAATCCAGAATGAGGGATGTAATGCGTGAATTTGGTTTAATGTCTTAGGGCAATTGCTTTATCCTTTATGTTATGCTTGTCATTGACCGTTGGAGAATACGACAACTTCTTTTATTACATAGCTACGTAAGCGAAATTGAAGTTAACAGAAAAAATTAAATTGAATAATTGATATTAAAAGTGCGACTAAGCGGTTGATCTTATCGATCTTTGTTATGCTTTATATCTTCTACAACTTATAATCTTTTTAATAAATGACACATCTTTTAATTTATATATTGAGATGGAACTTCTCTTAAATACTTGTTCTATTATTTCTCGTAGAACTTGGCTGGCTTTTTTTTACGTGGATTATGGCGATTCCTGAATAAATTGCTGTGGTGTATTGGGAAGCATACATTTCCTTTTGCTGCTCAATGCTGGTGGCAGCATGCAGATGATTGTTGGAAGAGATGCAAAGGTATCATGCTGGCAGCTGCACTAGTGCAGTCAATAACAGTGCAATTTCCGGAATACAGTCGAGGGATGCATCCCGTGCTGACCCATCAACTCTGCCTCCTAACTTCTCACTAAATTCAAGGTAGTGTTCCGCGCATATAGTGTATCAGAAATTCTATTCTATGAATACTGGGCTAATAAAGCAGGTCAATATGCTGCACTTTAAAAGAATTCTGATGTTCTCGTTGGTAATATTTCCCCCTTTAGAAGTAGGTTTACTTTGTAATCTATTAGCGGTGTTATTGTAGTTCACTTCAGAATTAGTAAGTTTAGATTCTCTTCAAATGGTTTCTGTAATGAAGGAGGTACTCTTTGCTCCCTGCTCTTCAGTTTGTGAAAAATAAACACTCAATATGTTGTAAGATTATTATTGATAAAACAGAGGAAACTGGATTGAAATGAAAACTTCCCCATAATAAAACACAATGGTATAAATAGTTTTACTTGATATGTAAACATGGTTAAGATTTGGTGGAAGTAAATTAATGCTAGAGTATTGGGTTGATTGATATTATTAGGTAAATTATACTTTTTCATTTGGTTCTCGTTCTTGCATAATATGCAAGGACTAAGTTGTCTCAGTTATGGATTCAATACTACTGATTTGAGATGGGATTTATGATATCATACATGTACTTGCAATGCTACCCCTTTTTTTGTTGTAGCATGTATTTTCTTAATTCTGACTGGAAAAGATATTTGGTAATTGAATGATTCTTTTACTCTTCTTGCCCTATAGATTTTGTTTATTTCAATTTATTCCCAAAGGCTGCTAGCTGTTTCACCCTTAACCTTACTGTTTATGAAGTTATTTTAAATCACTGTACATAAGCTATGCAATTAAAATCTGAATTGATATGTCAACTGCTTCCACCAAAATGCAGTATGTTTATCTTGTTTAATGGAGCTGTTGAAGCTATTAACTAGTTTCTTTACCTTGTTCTCTCCCCCAGACGCTCTGCACAGCCCAACCAATACAAATTGAGGTGTGACAAGGAATCATTGAACTCCAGGTAATTTCGTATCTCCTCTTTAATTTTTAGTATCTTGCTTATTGCATTCTTCATTTGGTGGACCTTAAAGGTCCTTTGAACAAGAGGTTCTTGTTGTTTTCTCTCTTCTCCATTGCTTACAGACTGTAGTGTCAGAGCCATATGAATAATATTTTGATATCCCAGATTGGTCCTGAGGTCTCATTCGCAGTTCCAGTTAACAACTTATCATCACACTTTCCTTGATTCTGCTGTACTTTATGGTTACAGACTTGGGCCACCTGACTTTCATCCGCAGACTCCTAATTGCCCCGAGGAGACACTCACCAGGGAGTATGTGCAATCTGGTTACAGAGAGACTGTTGAAGGACTCGAGGTAGTCTTTACATATCATTTTATTTATATTCCTGGCATGTGACTCTTATCATACTCTTTCAGCTATTTTACTTACGTTTCATTATATGATCAAACTAAACACAGGAATCCAGAGAGATCCTCTTATCTCAGGTTCAGTTTTTCAACAATCCAACTATTGCCAAGTGCAAAGAGGTACACTGTAAAACTCAACCAGGAACCTTACCTTCTCTGGTTTTCCTATGAATTTAGAGAATCACTCATGTTCGCTTTGTAGTATAAATGAAGCTTAGATGTCAAATTGAATTCACTCGCAGGCAATCAGAAAATGTCACAGAGCAATTAACGAGTCTCGTGCCCAAAAGCGAAAGGTAGTTATCGATTCACTTGTAAATTAATCAATTTCACGCTCTTTTGTTACAGTAGACATGAATTTATTATAGTTATGCCTTCTGGATATCAATGACAAGTTTTGACAATAACAAGTATCCTTCATATGCAGGCGGGCCAAGTTTATGGAGTGCCACTTTCTGGTACACTACTGACCAAGCCTGGTATCTTCCCTGAGCAAAGACCATGTGGAGAAGATTTCAGGAGGAAGTGGATTGAGGCATGCCCTTTTACTTTCATCATTTCATGCAAATTTCATGAAGTTGATACTTGACTGTTAATATTCATCTTTCCTTATATATTGAATTGCCTAAAAGGTTTTGGTCATGCATATTTTCATAGAAGATGCGCTCTTATATGGTTTGTGATGTGCGGCATGATTATTTCTAATTACTAGGTTGTTGTCTGCTCATCATATCTTCATCTATTTAATGTTCTTTCAATCAGTGATCTTTCATAATATTATTAATTTGTCTTAGATGACATAAACATTAGCGTAGGTTGGATTGTTGATGCACAATCATAATGAAAACACAATTTTGCTGAACGTCCCTGGATTTCCATTCCTGGCTTGCCTTTTCAGCTACAAGATCCATGTATTATTATAATGGAATATTCCTAAATTTTCCAAATCAGTGACTGAGATGTTCGCCATTATTAGTTTGACAAGTGAAGACTCTGTTTGCATTTGGTTCCTTCTAGCTTTTATAAATATTAAGACTATGTCCAATATGATGGAAATGGTGGATGTAGGTGGAAAAATTTCTTGATGGCATTTGATGTTCATTAGTATAATGATATTCTTTTGATAATGGCAATAGCAACCAGATTGCTTAAGTGTTTTAGCTTCTCTTCAGGGTTTATCACAACCACATAAAAGATTGCGGTCATTGGCTGACCATGTGCCTCATGGTTACCGGAGGAAGTCTCCATTTGAAGTTCTTATTAGAAATAATGTTCCATTGCTGAGAGCAACGTGGTTTGTCAAAGTAACTTATCTGAATCAGGTATGGGTGTCCAGTTAAGAGAAAAAGTGTCTGAAAGCCTTTTCTGTAAAAACTGGTTTGCTGTCCTCAAGTTTGGAATTACTGATCTTGTATATTCTTTCAGGTTCGTGGGGCCTCTTCTAATTCATCATCTGGTTATCATGACAAAACTCCGGTTTCACGTTCAGAACAATGGACAAAAGATATCATAGAGTACTTGCAATGTCTATTAGAAGAATTTATTACAAGAAACAATACACATTCAGCATTGTATGCTCGGGATCGGTCTTCACAAATGATGTTTGCTGGTTCAGTGCAACAAAAGGGTGATTCATATTCATCTCTTGTAGATGGTGAAGAACCCTCCCTCTATAATAAATGGTGGTATGTAGTGAGGATTATTCATTGGCACCATGCTGAAGGATTGGTCATTCCTTCGCTCATCATTGATTGGGTTCTTAATCAGCTACAGGTACTGATCTTTTCCTCACCTCTTTATCTTCTGCATGCTAGAGATTTGCTCTCTAAAATTTGTACTGATGGTTGTGCTATCCTCTTATGTTCCAACGTGTGAAATCACATTACTTCAGGAAAAAGATTTGCTCAGCGTTCTCCAGCTGCTATTGCCCATTATATATGGTGTCATAGAAACTGTTGTTTCATCTCAGACCTATGTGCGTACACTGGTGAGAATTGCTGTTCGGTTCATACAAGAGCCTTCTCCTGGTGGTTCTGATCTTGTTGATAATTCTCGGCGTGCATATACTACTGCTGCTGTTGTTGAGATGCTTCGGTATTTGGTACTAGCAGTGCCTGATACTTTTGTGGCTTTGGATTGTTTTCCTTTGCCAGCGTGTGTGATAAGTCATGTGGTAAATGATGGAAGTTTCTTATCCAAAATGGCTGAGGATGCCAAGAAGGTGAAGGGTGGTCAAATTGAAGTATCTGCTTCACTTAAGGATAAAAGCCATGATGTTCAAGCAGACTCCTTTTCATTCCAAACTGTTGTTTCATCGATTCAAAAACGCTCGGAGACTCTTTCTAGAGCAGCCAAACCCAATCATCCAGGTCACAATGTAGCCAAGGCCTTGCAGGTGTTGGACCAAGCTCTCGTGCATGGGGATGTAGGAGTTTCTTGCAACTTGCTCTTAGAAAATACTTGGGATGAGATTTATACTGAACACTGGAGTGCTGAAGTTTGCCCGTGTTTACTTACATCACTTAAGCATATTGGTAAGGTGACACCATCATTACTTTGCTCAGTGTTCCTCATTTGTGAATGGGCGACTTGTGAGTTTAAGGATTTTCGTGCTGCGCCTCCTCATGGTCTGAAGTTTACTGGTAGAAGAGATTTCTCTCATATATTTATTGCAATACGGCTTCTAAAACTGAAGATGGCAACCTTGTACAGTTCGAAGCCGAGAAACAAAGATCTTGTAGATATTTTTGAGAGTCCAAGCCTTTTGCATGATGTTATTGTATGTTGGATAGATCAACATGAGGTGCACAACAGGGAAGGTTTTACAAGAGTACAACTTCTAATAAGAGAGTTGATGCGATCTGGCATTTTCAATCCTTTGGCATATGGAAGACAGCTGATTGTAAGTGGAATCATGGATGGCATTGGACCTATGGTTAACCTGGAAAAGCGTAAGAGACATTACAAACTCTTGAAGCAGTTGCCTGCTCCCTACATTAATGATGCTCTGGAGGAAGCCCAGCTTGCTGAACCACCACTTCTTTTGGAAGCAATGAATGTTTACTCAAATGAACGTCGATTGCTACTTGATGGGTTGTTAGGAGTCAGTAAAATTACTCCTGGTGCAAAGAATGTTGCTAAGAAGAAAAAGTATTTCCACATGTCTGAAAATGGAAGTGGCTCTCCATCTTCTGTTGATCAGTGGTATTTTCAGGCAA
Organism: Salvia sclarea; assembly: GCA_036873715.1. NCBI lineage: Eukaryota > Viridiplantae > Streptophyta > Magnoliopsida > Lamiales > Lamiaceae > Salvia > Salvia sclarea. Next base: position 5,000,607 of record JAYJMF010000030.1, read on the forward strand.
CATCCAAATTATCAACAGATGCGGACATGGATATCAAGCTTGAGGAGTTAAAAGCTTCGATTTCTGCACTACTACAATTTCCCAACCCTTCTTCATCAGCTGATACTGGAGTTGATGAATCTCAAGTGAGCACTAAGAGGCCTGGTGGGGTCTATAATAGAACTGATGGCATTGAAGAATCATCTGGATGTGAAGAATGCAGAAGAGCAAAGAGACAAAAAGTAAGTGAAGAAATGAGCTCAATACTGCAGTCAAATCCAGCAGATGATGAAGAAATATGGTGGATAAAAAAGGGGCTCCAGTACATGGAGTCATATAAACCAGAACCACCTCCTAAGCCTGCCAAGCAGACCTCGAGGAGTAGGCAGAAATCTGTCCGGAAAACTCAAAGTCTCGCACAATTAGATGCTGCTCGAATTGAAGGTAGTCAGGGAGCATCTACAAGCCATGTATGTGAAAGTAGGATAGGGTGCCCACACCATAGAAATGTTTCTGATGACATCACAAAATCCTTAGATGCAGCCAGAAAAGCGCCGTCTGGAGATATTGTTTCAATTGGAAAGCTTCTAAAGCAGATGCGATTTGTAGAGAAGAGGAAACTGACTGTATGGTTGATATCTGCTGTTAAGCATCTAATCGAAGAGGCTGAAAGGACTGTTCCTAAGGTTGGTCAATATGGTAGGACTTTTCCTGCTAATGATGGTCGAAGCTCCATGTACTGGAGGCTTGGCGAAGATGAACTATCAGCAATTTTATATTTCATGGATGTTTGTCATGAATACACTTCAGCAACTAGGTTTCTGCTTTGGTTGTTGCCGAGAATTCCTAATAGTCCTGGTTCTGCCATCCCCAGTAGGAGTATCATGATGCTTCCTAGAAATGCGGATAATGACGTCTATAACATCGGGGAGGCATTTCTTCTGTCATCTATTCGTAGGTATGCTCTAAATTTGGGTCTTTGCTGTTTTTTCATCTCATTTGTGGATATTGTTTGGGGGCTTGCCTGTCCCTTACCAGAATCATGTCATTTAGACTTTCAGTATTCTGCAATTTAATAGTGTATATTGATACACTTGATACTCCCCTAAGAAAGGAACTGCATATATACTTCAGGCTTAAAAAATTACAGTGTCTTTTACTTATTCTTTTTTTTATTTTTTTGACATAACCGTGTCCAGTTATTCCTAATAATGTCTTAACACATCTAATTTTCTGTGTTTCAGTTATGAAAATATAATTGTTGCAGCTGACCTTATTCCTGAGACTTTGTCTGCCACAATGCATCGTGCTGCGACGTTTTTAGCATCTAAAGGCAGGGTGGTTTCTGCTTCACCCGCGTTACTTTATGCCCGCCAAGTCCTAAAGAAGTACAGCAATGTAACCAGTGTTGTCGAATGGGAAAAAACCTTCAAATCCACATGTGATAAGCGACAGAGTTCTGAAATAGACTCTGCAAAGTCCTCAGAAGGGGACTTTGGCTTTACCCTTGGTGTCCCAAATGGAGTGGAAGATCTTGATGATTATTTCCGTCAAAAAATAACTGGTTCAGCACGAGTTTCTAGAGTGGGGCTGAGCATGAAAGAAATAGTTAACAAGCACGTGGATGAAGCTTTTCAGTACTTCTATAGCAAAGATAGAAAGCCTTATGGAGCTGGAACAAATAAAATCCCAAGTATGGAGAAATGGGAAGATGGCTATCCCTTGGCTCAGAAAATAGTGCAGGGATTGATTGACTGCATGAGACAAACTGGTGGGGCTGCTCAGGAGGGCGATCCTTCTTTGGTATCTTCTGCGATTGCTGCTATTATTAATAATGTTGGTCAAGTAATTGGTAGAATTCCTGATTTATCTGCCAGCAGTAATCACTCAAATGGCCCTTCCTCTTCTGGATCCTTAAATTTTGCACGGCGCATTTTACGTGTTCATATCACTTGCCTTTGTATATTAAAGGAAGCACTAGGAGAGCGTCAGAGCCGAGTCTTTGATGTCGCTCTTGCAACAGAAGCTTCTTCTGCTCTCATGCAAACATTTGCACCTGGAAAGGCGCCTCGCAGTCAGTTTCAAATGTCTCCTGAATCCCTAGACTTCAATCCAAATTTACCTAATGAAACACTAAATCACTCCAATAAAGCAGCTCTGGGGAGAGCAGCAAGAATAACAGCTGTTTCCGCACTTGTTGTTGGGGCAATTCTCCAGGGAGTTGCTAGCCTTGATAGAATGGTTACCCTATGTAGGATCAAAGAGGGACTGGATTTAATGCAGTTTGCGAGGAGTTTGAAAACTAATGTGAATGGAAATGCACGCTCCATGGGTGTTTCAAAGATCGACAATTTGATTGAAGTTTCAGTGATCTGGTTCAGGGTTCTTATAGGGAACTGCAGAACAGTCTGTGATGGACTTATTGTGGAACTATTGGGTGAAGCCTCAGTTGTAGCTCTCTCGAGGATGCAGCGAATGTTGTCACTGAACTTGGTCTTTCCACCAGCCTACTCTATATTTGCCTTTGTGATATGGAAGCCTATGCTTGATGCTGGTATTGGAGTACGAGAAGATTCACATCAGTTGTCTCAGTCACTGGCCTCAGCTATAGGCGATGCCATAAAGCACTTGCCATTTCGTGAGATATGCTTCCGCAATGCTCACATCCTATATGATCTCATAGCTGCAGATACCCTTGATGCGGAATTTGTATCAATGCTACAATCTAGTGGCACTGACAGCAACTTGAAAGCTGCTGCCTTGGCCCCTCTTCGTTCTAGGCTTTTTCTGGATGCACTGATAGATTGCAAAATGCCAGAACCTGTAATAAGATTGGATGGTGGGAACTGGAGCTCTGGTCAAGGTGAATTGAAAAAACAATGTGCAGAAAATGTAAAGAAGCTTATGGGTAGGCTTGTACATGCTTTGGATACCTTGCAACCAGCCAAGTTCCATTGGCAGTGGATTGAGCTTAGGCTCCTCCTGAATGAACAGGCTGTTAACGAGAAGATTATGGAAAATGAGGTCTCCTTGACTGATGCAATAAGATCTCTCTCGCCTCATCCAGATAAAAATACCGCCTCTGAGAATGAGAGCAACTTTGTTCAAATTATCCTCACCAGGTTACTGGTCAGGCCCGATGCTGCCCCCTTATTCTCTGAAGCTTTGCATCTATTGGGGAAATCACTCGAGGATTCAATGCTATCACAAGCAAAATGGTTGCTCCGAGGTGCAGAAGTTTTGTATGGCAAGAAAACAATTTGGCAGAAAGTCATGAATATCGCTGCCGACATCAAAGAACTGTCTGTGAAGCCTCAGTACTGGAAGCCGTGGGGATGGTTTCATGCCGATGCTAATCAAGCGAGTAGTAAAGGTGAGAGACTGAAATCTGAAGCTGGTGCTCTTGAAGAAGGAGAAGTCGTGGATGAAGGGGCTGATGCTAACCATTCTGGAAAAGGACACGGCCTTTCGGTTGCTGAAGGGTCGGCTGCGACTCAGCAGCATCTGACAGAGCGAGCTCTGATTGAATTGATCCTTCCGTGTGTGGATCAAGGGTCTGACGACTTGCGTAATAGTTTTGCAAGTGAAATGATCAAGCAAATGAGCAATATTGAGCAACAAATAAATACAGTTACTCGTGGAGGCGGCAAGTCTGCAGCAACTCCATCTCCTGCAATTGGAAGTCCTGCCAATAAAAGTGGCAGCCGCAAGAGTGCGAAAAGCGGCAGTCCTAGTATACCCAGACAATCTACTGTACCTGCTGACACCGTCCCACCTTCTCCTGCAGCACTGCGAGCCTCCATGACTTTGCGGTTGCAGTTCCTGCTGAGATTACTCCCTATTATTTGTGGAGATAGGTAATTTTACTTTATTTTTATTGAATTGTCTTTTTCTGGTCCTTGTTAGTTTTAATTGACTATTGTCTCCTTGGAAATGCCTTATTTTGATTTTAGCCTGCCAATCTTATATATTTTGGAAGTATGGGTTAACTTAGAAATTCTGGACTTATACTGTGTTTGGTTCAACATCGATGTCATGAATCCGTTCTTTCTACTTTCAGTGTACTTTGATATGAACAGCCATTTTTGCTGGTCAAGTCTTGTGTATTGTTTATTAGGTAACATTTACCTGGTGTGTGTAGATATCATTGAATATGCTATTCCTACGAACAAAGGCACAATTTGCTTATTTTGGCTACAAATCATATCTAATCTCTTATCTCACATGTCAGGGAGCCTTCAAGCCGTAACATGAGATACGTTCTTGCTTCAGTGATTTTACGTCTCCTCGGAAGCAGGGTCGTGCATGAAGATAGCTCCCATTATGTAAATACCGCACTGACTTCTTCGAATAGGGATGCAGAGTCTCTTATGGAGAGTTATACATCTACGACGTTTCTGTGTGGTGAAAGTCTTTTTGATTGTTTGTTGCTCGTACTGCATGTGCTGCTGAGCAGTTACCAGCCCAGCTGGTTGAAACTGAAATCCGAATCCAAGTCCACTGACTTCAGCAAGGACTATGCTGCTTTTGATCGTGAAGTGGCAGAAAGCCTACAGGTTCAACATCTTTCAAGTTCTTTCCAAATCAGTATTATTATTGTTCAAAATTTCGGTTAGGAGGGAAAATGTCTGTTGCAGTTCGATTTCTTTTCCTCCCTGTGTCAAGATTTTGTCGTAATTATGCAGAATGACTTGGATCGAATGGAACTGCCTGAGACAATCCGGTGGCGTATTCAGAGCGCATTGCCGATTCTCACTCCCCCCAGTCGATCTTCACTCTCCTGCCAGCCTCCGGTGGTACCACCTACTGCTCTTGCCTGTCTCCAGCCGAGCAACATGGTGACGGTGCTAAACCCCTGCAGCTCGAACCCACCTCAGAGGAGTCAAGGCTTGACGGGGCGCACCAACATGAAAACAAAGTCACATACGCCGCAGCCGGATCTCGACACGGAGATCGACCAATGGACCCTCTTGGAGGATGGGGCCGGAGCTGGGCTGCCCTCGCCCAGTTCTACGGGCATAGGCAGCAGCGACCACTCTAATTTCAAGGCGTCGTTCTTGCTCAAGGGGGCCGTGAGAGTGAGGCGGACGGACCTCACATACATCGGTGCAGTAGACGAGGACAGCTGATACGAAACCCGGCCTAAACTTCCTTGTATTGAAATTTTTTGGTGTAGGTCGCCTCCTAGATGGTCTAAGCTTGGGGGGGCTGGCCCGTGTTGGCTGCGTCGGGCGAGGAGACGGCTCCCGAGACTCATTCTTTACAGGTGCCTTGGTGGTCGGATCAAATCGGAAGGCGAAAATCTCTATCTGGCTTCCTCTGGTACATGCGTGCGATCTGAGGCCCTGCTCATCACTAACCCTTTTGATTGTTCCAAATTTCTGGATGATGCCATTTCATAGTTAATGTATATATAGATTACAATATATTTTTTTCTTTTTTATTTTGTCGTCTGGAGCTGAGTCGAATGTATGAGGAATGGGGCTTGTAGCTTCTTTGATGCTCAGCCATATTTTGTTACAAGAATTATGGTCTCCAATTATCATTATGTGGCGATTTTTGTCCACCTTATAATCCCCCTTCGTTTTCTTAAAGATCACGTCACAATAGACTCGGATCTGACTAGTTGCGCTTAGGGATGGCAATAGGGCGTGGCGGGTGTGGATAGTAGGTATCCATACCCATACTTACGAAATATCCGTCCACCCGCCACGGGTGCTACCTCTCACCCAAACCCGCCACCCTGCGGGTATTCGCCACCCACCACCCGTTGGGTATGCACGACCCCGCCTTTCGCGGGTATCTCACCCGCGAATCAGAATTTCGAAAATAAATATTTAATACATTAAACACAAAGCAAAATTATACCACAAATTACATAGTTCTAATTCATAAAGTTAAATCCAAATATCTCAAAAGTTTTACATTCAAATTCATAAACCATGATCTAAATCCAAATCCAATCCAAATGAAATTATGTTATTCCAAAAGTTTAATTACATCCAAATTCATAAACCTTGTATTTTACTTTTATAAATATTTATGAGATATTAAAATATAGAATTGGTGGGTAATTCGCGGGTATTTCGCGGGTATATGAGTTTCGCGGGTATGGATAGTAACTATCCAAACCCATACCCGCGAACTAAATGATAGTAAACTCTACCCATACTCATACCCGTGGATACTAAATGCCCTCAAACTCGCTCCTATTAGAGACGGATACCCACGGGTATCGGGTATCCGCGTGTAAATTCCCATCCCTAGTTGCTTTTGTTTGTTTAAGATTTTAGTCTACCAAGTAATGCTTCAACTAATAACACCATGGCCTCTCCACATCATCTTCGAAGCCCAAAATTTAAATAAAAAACCATTTCCAAACAAGGAAAATTTCCAACAAATACACATGTTCAGAAACAGCAGTAACACAATCTTGTAACAACAAGAAAGGAAGAAACTCTACGAAATACCAAAAAAAAGACCTGCCCGTAGAAGGATTCCGAGACGGCGAGAGACGAACACGGGTGCGCTGTGTTCATTATTCCACCTTGCAACATCCGTTCCAATACAACAACAGAGAAGCGATCCAATCCAGCCGCTCATTTCCTCTTATTACTAACTTAATTCAGCGAAGAATCCACCATCTGTCGCGAGGAGATCCAACAGAATCTATCCGTGACCACCAACTAGAGGTCGTCGATCCAGTCACCGTAGATCTTGCTAATCTTATCCGGGCCCTTCCATTTCTGATTAGGTCTCTGTCCGGTTCTCTGTATCGCGTTGGACAGTCTCTGGGGCGGAATTCCCATGTGGTAGCCTTCAGTGTGGGGAAGAGCTGCAACGACAGTATCAGCCGATGCTCTCACAGGCTGTTTGGCGTCGGGAGTTGAAGGGTCTTTAGCTTCCGAGTCCGTTGGTCCACCACCGTAGTTGTGGAGTTCTGTTTTTTGCAAGAATATGGGCTTATCATCAATATACAGAAAAATCATCTAACAGAATGCTGCCATCAAATGGAGTAAACACAGAAAAGAGCAATAAAAAGAGTAAATCCTAATTGTAATTAATGAACTCGAACTAGGGATTAGTAACCCCAATCCGGGATTGGTGAATCCTAATTGCGGTGGATGCCATATATCCATGATCCATCCATTAGCATTTCTAGATCTTCTTTTTTCCTTCAAAACATTATCATCTCTTAGGGATAAAACAAATCGATTTGAATGAAAATGAGCAAGTAAATGTAAATGCAACATAAATAACTTTAAAACGGAATAAATTCAGAATTGCACGGGAAACAACTGCTATACCTGCAGCACCGTGAGCGAAATGACATTTGCTTCCAAAAGGGCAGTATCCTGTAAGCTCCCACTTGTTACAAATCCTCGTTTTCCAATTTGAAGGCTTCAAGGTTGGTCCACTAGCATTGCCTCCATATCCACTGCCACCGCCATTACCATTCCCGTTGCCATTGCCATTGCCTTGGCCACTGCTCGGGCCCAAGCTAATTGCCACACTCTCTCGGGCCTTGGACTGCTCATCATGAAGAAAAGTGCAATTCTCCCCATATGGGCAGCCTTCCTCGGTATAGAACTTTTTGCAGTGCCTTCCTTTATAAGACCTCTGTGCCTCATCACTAACCCCAACAATCGGGATCTGAAACTCCTCCCTTGGTTCAGATGATGATGCTCGTTCCTCCTCGTGCGCAGCCACGATATCTTGCCAATTATCGGGTGGCTTCCTAAGCTCCTCAACGCTATGGGCAAAATTACAGTTAGTGATGTACGGGCAAGTTCCAGCCCGGAATTTGCAACACAGTTTGGTTTTGTAAAACATCTTTCCAATAGCCTTTGACCGGTTAGAAGCTGCCCCGTCTCCTGAATTGGAGCCCCTTGATCTTTTATTTGGCGGCTCACTTCCTGCACGAGCCCCATCATAGCTTGAGTTTGAATTGGTGTCGAAAGAGGCTTCTCCATTCCACATCCCATAGTCATCCTCTGTGGCCCAAACTGCTTGATCAACGAACCCGGAATCCCAACTCTCGTTGACAGGATTCCGAAAGCTCCCCGAGAGAACATGAACCACATCGCCACTAGATAATCGATTCTCACGACGATAATCCATTTTCAACTAGATGAATAACTTCCCCCCACTCCCAATAAACAAATTTATCCCCAAATGAATTAAACTTACATCAAGAAATGCTAATTATCAAAACCTAACCCTTTCTAGAAGCCAACAAGAGAATTATGGCTAATCAAAGTGAAAAATTAAAGAAACCCTAAACTTACATTCCTTTTCGGAGCTAATACACACAAAATCAGATAAACTTACAAACATTAGCTACAAAGAGCAGAAAGCTACACTAGAAATTATTCAAAAGTACTCTACTATCCTTAACTCTAATTTCATATACAACAACACACACACACACAAACAAATCAAGAAGCTACTTTTGTTCACACCACGGCACAAATAGCTAAAATCCCTCATACAAAAATGGCTAAAAATTCAATCTTTATTAAGAAAAAGCAGCAGATATGTAGATAAGAAGCTGAAAATGAAGATTTCTCACCAAAGTTAGAAGCGGTCTCGAGATCTCGGACGCTGAAGGCTGAAGCTACTAATTTCAAGAAAGTAGTTGCTATGCTAGGTAGAAGATAATGAAGTTAATTCAGATAAAATTATGAAAATAAAGAAGGGATTAGATATGGCGAAGTTAAAGATTTGATTTTTATTAATCAGACAGTTGGAGGAACTAACTGGCGAAGTAATCAGGCAAAATCGATGAAAGTGAAACTGCACTCCAACTCTCATTGATTGTATAGTTTGCGTGCCGAAAATAGAAAAGGATTTCCAGAGACTCGTTTGGTTGCAAGTATTTTACGACAATACATCTAAAATTACACCAGATTTCTTATGCTTGTAGCCAAACATGCCCGGCTTTGCGTACGACTGTTTTCCCTCGCCACCAATTTTTTTATTTTATTTTATTTTATTTTTATTTTTATTTTATTTGAAAGAAAAATTTGTAAATTTTCACAGAAAGGTTCGTTTTTTCCGGAACACCTAAGTGAAAAATGATCAACTTCTCGTGCTTAATAGTATGAAGATGTCACAAATTTTATTTTTACCAATCATTTCCTTCTAATTAATAAATAAAATAGTTATACATTTATATGTTTCATACTTATAGAAATATTCAGCTCACTCCCTTTTTGCTTGTCAAATTACTATCAAATTCAAACCAAGTATCTAATCAGTAATCACATATTTATAAAACTCTTTATATAGGCGATGCATTTGCTATATTTAATTATATTAGCAGAGAGTACGTGCGTTGCACGAGTGACAAGTTGATGTTTAAATAATGTTATCAGTAGTGCTATTAATGAATAATAAATTAAAATCTAAAGAAATTATTATTCATAGTGTGTGACAAAATTTATATTGAAAAATATATGTATATATA
>JAYJMF010000030.1:5010154-5026038 GCA_036873715.1 Salvia sclarea
TTAAACAACACACTTTTCCTTAAAACCCGTGCCATCCACCAAAGTGGTATACTCTTGGTGGACGGAGGGAGTATATACTAATTTGGGTCATACATATACTAATTATTTATACTAATTTGGGTCATACTATCACAATCTCACGCACATATGCAATAGAACAAATATTTTAGAAAAATATTGGTCTTTTGGTAATTTTCTTTTTTATCTTTGTTTATTTTCATTTTAAAAAAATGGTTTTTAAAACGTATACAAACAATAGTAGGAGTACTTTATTATACTCAGCGTCACACTTATACTCAAATACGCGAAACAATATAAACCCCAACTTGGCTGCAGCCCAAAGCCCTTGCCCCCATCCACCGCCGTGCTCCGTCGTGGCGCCGCCGCATTGCTTTACTTATTACTCGTCGAGTGGCCGCCGTTGATCATACATTACAAATTCTGCTCAGACTGCCAGAGCCGAGTGCCGGGGGAAGTGATGGACGCCGAGTTGCCCATAGAGCCGCAGTCGCTGAAGAAGCTCAGCTACAAATCCCTAAAACGAGCGCTCGATCTATTCTCTCCTACGCACGGTCAAATTCCGCCGCCCGATGCCGAAAGGTTTTTTGAAGCCTAAAATTACACTACTCTGGATACCTTTTGTTGGTATATTGCTGCTTAGAATAATATGTTTGGAGTTCACGAGTTCATTCGGCGCTTCATTCCTAATTTGATTGATTAATTGCTTTTTTTTTTTTTTTTTAATCTCTGTTTGCAGCTCGAAGATTCGAATAAGTCATAAGGTCAGTGCTGGATACTGCATTTTTTCTTTTTTCTTAATGCGCATTTTGGCAATTCTGTGAAAAAGGGTTTAGGTTTGCATCAGCCTGTCGTCGAACAATTGGAGGAAGTAGTAAATGACTGTGCATTTTATTTTGATAGTGTAGGCAAAGTATACCTAGCTTTACAACCTACGAACCATTCTCCCCTTAATACTAACTATTTGGATTTGGCTTGCAATGGGTTTATCCGGGTGATAACAGCCCGTTCTCTATGCTAAATATTGCATTGGGGGCAAAAGCCTTTTGACAATTTAATGCGTAAGAGGAAAGAAAAGCCCCATAGTGGCGTAGAGGTTAAGAATTGGATTAGCTCTCTCTTGGCTGTCAAGTGCAAAGTGCCTATAGGCCCTATACTAGTTAGGTCCCCGTAGAGACTACTGAACATCACTTTCTGATATCCAAATAGCTACTTCCATCTCTCTATTGCATAGAATACAATTGTGTTTGTTACTTCAAAGAGTTCAGATTCTCATTTTTATAGTATTTGGTTCTGTAGCTCAATTCCGAGTATGTAAGAGCGAAAACCTCGTCGTCTGAACATGCTGCCAATGCAGCAAAAAGTCAAGCACATCAAGCACCTACTCCCTCTAATGCCCTTGCACTTCCAGGTATTGCAAGCTTTGCCAATTTTTATATGTTAGAGCTGTTAGTTTGTTGAGGTGCATGGTTTGTTTCATTTACATAAAAAGATCACACAAAATTATTTGATAGGGAAATTCATGCAGCACAATTACCATCACTGTATTTGTACTTGAGTTGGATAAGCCGAAGGTTGAGTGACATGTTATCTTTTATATGTTAAGACCTGTTGCAGTTACACAGACTTGTTCATGTTGACGCTTCCACTGATCATCTCCCTTTTGCTGTCCTTGTTTTTTTTCTCTACCTTGTTGATTGAGCTGTTAACATTTTGGCAGGTCCTCAACAATCAAATGATACAAAAGTGGGAGGGCCCTCGATGGATTTGGTGACTAGTTCAACAGGGCAAACTAGGGGCTCGTATGTATCTCTTAGATCTTCTTTTTTCCTACTGAGTATTACTATTACACTACCACTTTAACTTCATCACCATGTTTAATGAATATGCACTCACTGCACACTGCATCATTCAGCAACATCAAGATGTTGAAATTGTGAATATTTGATACAGAGCGGATATTGGTGGTCAAGGCAGGAGCTCAGCTATTGTTCCATCTCATGTCTCATCTGAAAGGTCTTCTATTTTTATTTTTTATTGCTTTTCTTTCTGAAACATTAAATATGCAGTATATTGAACGCACATGCCTTACGGTTTAATGTCTTAACTTTCAAATTGTGCGCTTCGGAAGCAAGGGAATCAGTAGCTATAAGGACTTTGTTTGAGCTCAATAATAAATACTACAACATGAATTAGTTTGGAATTAAGAAATGTTAAGCTTTTTTACCTTTGTCGTATTTGAGATGACACCAAAAAAAATTCGGTTCTGTTGGATGCTCAGGAACATGTCAACTTCTGCCATCATGGAAAGAATTCCAAGCAGATGGCCTCGTCCTGTTTGGCATGCACCCTGGAAGAATTACAGAGTGAGATTCTACTTCCATGTCTCATTGACTCACTGAAACTCCGTGATGATTCTTAGGGCTTGATTGAGCACTCGACCTGTCTTAAATTAAAAGCTTTGATCTATAGGTAATCAGTGGCCATTTGGGATGGGTGCGGTCTGTTGCTGTTGACCCTAGTAACACTTGGTTTTGCACGGGATCTGCTGATCGTACAATCAAGGTTGGTTATGTATATCTTGTTTTCCTTGAAAAACGTTCACCTCCGCCCCCTAGAAAATAATAATTGAGCAGAGATGATATATGTTAAGTGTGTGCATGTTTAAGAATCTGGTTACCTAGTTTAGTAGTTTTCTTTAAAGATTTGCTGGAAGCAGTTTTTTTCCCTTCCATTTTTTGAAGTTGCAATTAAATTGGACATTACTTAACCCAAATAGTAAAAGAGATTTTGAAGTTCTTTTTTCACGTCATTGACAGTTAGGAATATTTTGAGTGATGATCTGGTCCCACATCTATGAACAACTGCCACTATGTGGTTGTTCTTGTTAAGTATTCAAATGTCGTTCCGTAGAATCTGAATTGAATGGGTGAAGGATTTGTAGGTGACTGGGTATTTGTCACTTCATGTTTTATTATGTTACCAGATAAACCAGTCACATAAAGGGCAGGGATAACATAAACAACAATACCTCTATATTTTGTTAGGTCATACAGATACGATCTCACTTCCAAGGAAAGTAACCTCTTGCATGCTAATACTGAGGTCATATGATTTGTTAATGCCTCTTGACAGTCTTCGTATCTGTACTTATTTATATTTTCATTTTGTCATGAGCTAATATATCATCATCCTGAAAATTCAACACATTTTGTTTCAGTATTTAAGTGTTCTGTTCTTTCTCTTTGTTTTCTTTTTTGGGTGTGTGCAAGTCATGTACTCAATTCCTTTCTGTTGTGTTCTTTCTGTTCACTAAATTTTCTCTGTTGTGGCAAGATTTGGGACCTAGCAAGTGGCCGATTGAGACTCACTCTTACTGGTCACATCGATCAAGTACGAGGTAGTTCAGTTTTCCCTTTTTCCTTATGTGTTCAGTTTTTCAATCATTTGGTGGTATTAACATAATAACCAAAATTTCTTGCAGGTCTGGCTGTTAGCAACAAGCATACATACATGTTTTCAGCCGGTGATGATAAATTAGTTAAATGTTGGGACCTAGAGCAGAATAAGGTAGGTCATGCAATCTCAACAGCTGTTCAGCTGAGTGCATCTATTGGCTTGTTCTAATGCTGCTCACTTATATTTTTAGGTTATTCGTTCTTATCACGGTCACCTTAGTGGTGTTTATTGCTTGGCTCTTCATCCTACTATTGACATTTTGCTCACGGGAGGTCGAGATTCTGTGTGTCGGGTATGTATTACATTTTATACTCATGGTACCTATTTCCAGCAACTACATACTAATATTATTCTCTGATGGTCATAGGTATGGGATATTCGCAGCAAAGTGCAAATTCGTACACTTCCTGGCCACGATAATACTGTTTGTTCTGTATTTACACGACCTACGGTAAGTGCTTATTTGTACCTTGGAAAGTAGTATTACTAAATTGTCAGAAGTATGCTGTAAGCTAAAAATTACTCTTTTGGACATAACTCATGGCGTGACTTGTTATTGTAGGATCCACAAGTCATTACAGGTTCCCATGATTCAACAATAAAGTTGTGGGATCTTAGAACTGGTATTGTTTTTCAAAATACGTGTATCTTTTGATAATAGTTATTTCATCTCTTTTCTAAAGTCAAAGTTCTTGTTTGTCAGGCAAAACAATGTCAACCCTGACACATCATAAGAAATCCGTACGAGCTATGGCTCCACATCCTACAGAGTAAGCATTTATGTATGCCTTATAATTCTAGTTTTATAGAAACTGTGGGAGTTCTTATACCTTATTCCCCATACTTGCCTAAATTCACATTTCGTTTTTCAGGGACGCTTTTGTTTCTGCTTCCGCCGAGAATATTAAGAAGTTTAGACTTCCAAAAGGAGAGTTCATGCATAACATGCTGTAAGTTTCTGTGAATTACGACTTCACTATGTGAATTTAAACAATGCGTACCTATTGTGGCATCATATGAGCTGCATAGACATTTTAGTGCTTGAAATATATGGTGGCATATATACTATATGATAATTTTCTTCAGTAGAAACTCCCCCCTCCCTCCAAATAATGCCTAGCTATTGTGGCATTATGTGAATGTAATGCATTCCTAACTCGTAGTTGTGTTGCTAAGTTCACGTTTTCTTCATGCAGTTCTCAACAGAAAACAATTATTAATGCTGCAGCAGTCAACGAGGAGGGTGTACTGGCCACAGCAGGTGAGTTACAGAAAACATGAAAAGAAATATGTCTTTCCCCTTCTCGAAGGATTTTCTTCTTGTGGCAGCAGTTCATTTGCTTTTCCGTTTTCTATAATTCTTCGATGACATGACACATGATTTAACTTGTCATTTCCTTCCACTTGAATCATTGTAAGGTGATAATGGAAGTTTATGGTTCTGGGACTGGACTAGTGGTCACAATTTTCAGCAAGCACAAACCATTGTTCAACCTGGTATGCATTTATAACTTGCAACTCTATTTATTAGATCTTCTCGATCAAAGCATCAAACTTGACCCGATCTTTTGTTTCAGGTTCGCTGGAGAGTGAAGCGGGTATCTATTCCATCATGTACGATTTAACTGGGTCAAGGCTTATCACTTGCGAGGCAGACAAAACAATCAAAATGTGGAAAGAGGATGAAACGGCAACCCCAGAAACTCATCCCCTGCACTTCAAGCCACCCAGAGACATGCGGCGTTTCTGATTGCGACGTTTTCTGCGTCGATTTTCGGAAATATTTCTTACCCTTTGTTGTTCCATCTTCTTCGAGACCTAGATTGTTGCAAAGTTATCTGTAAAATTGGGTTTATTGTATTATGGGCGTTTTGTTTCGCTTGTCAGCTCTATGTTAGGTGATATATCTTAAAGTTGATCGAAAATAGGAATTTTCTATCGACAGTTTTTTTTTTTTTTTTTTTTTTTTTTTTTTTTGTATTTAAAGTTTTTGGAAAATATATGTAACATTTGTCCCCTCAACTTAAATTTTTTTGGTTTTTGCCACGTATGCTTTTTATTCCAGTTACCGATTAGATAGTTCTTGACAAGTAGAAAATTAGTTTTTGGCTATAAAATCAATCACAACCAAGTGTACATTGCGTTACACTCGTTTTTACCAAAATGACGTGTACATTGCATTACACAAAAACAACCAAACAAGTTGTGTAGATTACACTTAGTAGATGCGGTCGAATTTTCAGATCAAATACTTTAGAAAATTAGAAGTAACGATATAACTCTATTTATTTGCTACTAGTAGCATATAGATAGATTACAACTGATCTGAAAAAAGAAACAAAGGAATTACAGCTATTTAAAGGCATACAAAACGAGAAGAAATTTATAGGGCCCAACCGGGTTCGAACCGATGACCTATTGATCTGCAGTCAATTGCTCTACCACTGAGCTATGGACCCCCGTTGAATTATTATTTATAAAGATAACACTATACAATTTCCACCTTCCCCAATCCTTGATGATTTGACCTAACAAAAGTTTAACTGGCTAAAGTTATATTTTCGAAAAGTTATACCAAAAAATGGAATTAAATGGAGGCATGACATGAATCACACTCAATTCTAACTTCCATTCCATCATACCAAAATACATTTACACACACTGCACATTGAAACATACACCCACAAAACAAACACTGCACACAAACACCAATGGACACTTTGTTATATTCATACCGTGAATTCTAAAACTCATGTTTACACACATTCGATTATTTTTACTTTTTTGTAGAGAAATTTGATAGGGTTTTTTATATAAACACCAGGCATAATAACTGAACAAGTATCTAATGAAATGTTTATTGAGTTATTTGCTTAACAATACATCTATTATCTTGATGAAATTTATCATAAAGGTGCCAACTACGTTGAATTGAAATTAAGTAGATTATTGCCTTTATAGTATATCTTGTGAAATTTGAGATTAGTCAAAAGGGATATAGCAATCTTCTCCAAACCAGTCCTCATTTTTATTCATCTTAAGACAACAACAAATTTCTCAACGGAGACAAAAGGTTTTGCCAATAGCTCTTTTACAAAGGGGGTTTATACCAAAATTAATAAAGGGTAATGATAGATAATATTTCAACATTTGAACTTATTTCATGTAGTGTCCTAGTCTTAGCATGTCGTTATCAAAGTACATTAACGTTTTAGAATTTTCCACTTAATGCCCTCCGATGAGTTTTCAGTACCCATCATCCTACGTGACTCGTCGGAACATTCACATCTACAGTCCACATAGAACATCACTGAAACTCATATGAAAACAAAACAAAAATGTCTATTTTGTATACATCAATCAAGAACTGCGTAAAATGGCACAAAATACATCAATCAAGACAATTTGGTACAAATATACTTGGTTTAAGAAATCAACTGAACAATTCTCTCTCTCTCTCTCTCTCTCTCTCTCTATTTCTGATATATAGAGAAGACTGCAAAATCTGCTTCTGATAGAATTGGCACACTACAATAATTCTACACAACAAAGAGAAAGAAAAGTTCCTAAACATTAAACATGTTATACAACCTCGGTGGTTCCTCACTCAGCTGGTGGACTTGGGATTTACTGCTCGAAAAGCCTCTTTTGTTCGCCCGTAGTAGACAGCTCTGCTGCTATGGTATGTTATGAAGTTCCACCCGAAAGCAGAACCCCCGACAATGTACGTTCCTTGCTCCTGACTCTCCGGAGGCGGGACAGCCATAACGTCGTCCAGCAGAGGATTGTCAGCAGATTTCACATCCTGCTGATCCTCCTCTGCTTTCTTGGCATTGGCTATGTCACCATTGCTGCATTTTTCCAACTTAATGCTTTTTTCTGACATTTCTTCGTATAGCTCCATCAAAAGCTTCATCCCTGCAGTGTGTATTTTAGGTGATCACAATAGCCATAGGGGAAAAAAGCATAATACTCTGCAAAAAAATTTTTATCATTGTATGAATACATATGTTAAAGGAAACTAAACAATATAAAGTATAATTTTTGGCATTTGAGCAGGTAGATATGAAAAATGCTTAATTAGCTCACATGATCCACATATATATGTGGTCTCTTTTAGCAATGTCATGGTCGAGCTTAACCGTGAAGAGACAACCAGTGTGTACAGACAGATTCATTTCAGTTGTACTAGAGTGGATTTAAGGCGTACAAATACAAAAGCGAACACAAATATAGAATATAACTTTGAAAATCACTAGGAGGTAAACTCATGGTTGGGACAAAATCAGCCCTTGTTCATGTGCAAGTTGAAGAGATCAACGTGATGATGCGAAAAATGGAATTATGGAAGGGTTCGACTTGGTGAAAAAAAGCCAATCAAGATCATGAGTGTCGTTTATCAATCCACCCACTGGAAAAGAGATTATTTGTGTAACACAAATCATACCTTGACGGATTTCATCAGCTGCTTTGCAATTCCGGAAATCAGGGGTCTTGAGCACCTGCAAGATTACAAACATCACTAAATTATCAAGCCACACACTAAATGAACTTACGTTATAGTGGGGTTAACTAAACAAACTTAATGTGCATTTCCTATATAATTAATATTATAAGCAATTTCCCTAGCTTCTCCAATCCCTGAGGTAAAATTGACCATAAAAAAGTGCTCTTTCGACAGCAACTTCTAACAAATATTCCGAGAATACGAAATGAAACAACAATTATATCTAGTTAATCCAAGAACCGAGTTTATACATTGGAATCGCTATAATGCTCACATAAAGATAAAATTATAAAATGTGCTACAAAACTTCGGCAACAGAAGCAATACAAAAAGAACATTTCTGCCGAAAACATAGTTCTTTCACACCTGCCCGGTCCCAAAACACCGATCATTGCAGACATACATAGGCTTCATCTAGAAAAAGATAAAAATTAAAAGAGTTTCTACATTTTGTGGTGAAGTCCTTTATTCTTCAGCTGTTCAGCATACTTGTCTACTCATTCAAGAAGATAAAGCTCTAACTTTTCAAACATAGTTTTCATTTTCAACAACAGAAAACTTCGATTTCATCTAAAAAACCCTACCTAAAAGTTGTATCCACAATACAATTAGTCGATTAATTACCAAACGTCATGCTGAGAAAATAAAAACCAAACACAAAATTCAAGACTGAGAATTTACTCAAAGCAACACATCCTAGTTCAACAAGCCAATAAATGCGGACAATTGAAACTTGAAATTGAATCATAGCATATCGAACTAATTAACGAATTAATTATGCTAATCCCCCCTTAAAATATTGGGTTAAAGTCAAATGATTCTGCAAGAACGAAGAAGCCCAGGATAAACTACATGCAGGTGAAGAAAGATCGCAACAGAATTGTATAATACAAGAGAAATTTTCGCAAGGAAATGCACCTCAACGAAATGGGGGCGAAGGTCTTTGAGAAGTTGACGCATCTTGTAGTAGGGAGAATCCTGAATTTCATGTTGAAGAGGCCTCTTTCTGCTCTGTGGCACGGGTTTCGCCTCCTCCATTGATGCTCTGCTCTGCTATGCTATGCTCTCTCTCTCTCTCTCCCCCTCTGTGTGTGTGTGTGTGTGTGTCTGTAGCAGGGGTTAATTAGACATTACATGATAAAATTGGGCGCTTTTGTGGGAATTTAGAAATATATCAGATTGGCCCTCTAAAATGTAGCTAATCACAAATTCAACCTCCATTCGCCTAAAATATGGCCATGGAAATGGAGGTTCTGATGCGTGTATAAATGCTAGTTATTCAAAAAAAAAGTGACGATTTTATTTAAAAGCTTTTAATTAAAACTCCATTATATGCAAGAACTATGCCACCCGAAAAGCAGTTAAGCTGCTCATGCAGACTTCCATTATTTGATTTATATGTCAAATAAACTCTTCAATGACACACAATCAGTTATTTAAACATAAGTAGCATGCCAAATCATTTTTATTCGCTCATCTTAAACAAAAGTTCTTCCTTATTTCTTCGGTGAAATTGGTAGGATTGTTACGATTGTATCTCCTTTGATATATTTGCACATAATAAACATGATAACTTTGAGTTTTTCTATATATCTTATCAATTTACCAATATAATGGCTCTCTCTCTCTCTCTCTCTCTCTCTCTCTCTCTCCACACACACATATGTACAAGTATAAACAAGAATTTATACGAGAAGAACGCTGCTCAAACTAAAACAAATGCCAAAGTACAACACAAGGCAGAAACATGATTTTGTCAGTACTAGTTTATTTCAAGGAGCCAAAGCTCGAACAACTGCTTTAATGGTGATAAATGTGTAGCATTCTATGATCTGAGATCAAACAATTTACCAAATGAATAAGAAGGTAATCAGATGACAAGCTAGGAACCATGAGTTTCACCGTAACAAAATATCTCGTGGAGCAGCAGACGTGTGGATGTATCCTCCTCCTCTAACATCCTATTCACAACACCAAAACATCATCTTGAACAAGATTACGAGGAGCAATCTTGAAGGTGTTGCAGCACAAAAATTTGCAGTCTTTGCAAATAATTGGATCAGAAATATCCTTCGAGTAGAACACTTTTGCCATAGACAGATGATGTCAATTTCTTCACCTTCCCTTTTAGGTCCACTTTACTCAGATATCTCTCGTGATCGCCTCCCAAAAATGGCAGCACCTCGACCACCACCTTTTGGAACAAGTTCTGCTCGAAGCCCTCTTTCAATATACCCTCAAAATCCACGGTGTTGCCTGTCAAATCCAGCAGGACACTGCAGAGACCTTGATTCTTGCAGTGTTCAAGAATTTCGAGTAAACTAATCTTTTCAAAGGATAGTGTCTCAATTCCATCTTGCACAAACTGCTGCTTGTCACCCGTGTCCTTCTCAGTGATTATCAAGAGTTTAGAATCTTCGAGAGTGGGAATCTTAGTTAGGGGATCCGGACATTTTGACAGAATGATTTTAAGAGGCTGATTGGCTCCGGGTTCTTTAGAAAAGGGAATAGACGACTTCTCAGCCAATGCAGCGGAAGAAACTATGACAGCATCATATTCTTGCAGCAATTTTGAATAGTATCCGCCACACTCCACAGCTTCTTCACCGAGCTGGTCGAGCAAATGGCCATCAAGTGACATGGAATACCTGTCACACGAGCCAGTGCGTAAATCAATCAACTCAAGAAGGGTAGGTTTTCATGATAGGACCAATCAAGAGAGACTCTTGCAAGTACCTAAGTGTAACATACGGCTGTCTTGTAAGCATATAATGGATATAGGCCTCGTTTAGCCTTTTGCAGAGCTCGTCCTCGACTCCAACAGTTACCCCAATGCCCGCATCTTGCAGTTTCTTCACCCCTGTTGAAGCGACAATGGGATTAGGATCCACCATACCGACCACCACATTTTTCACTCGAGCTTTGATCAATGCTTCGGAGCAAGGTGGAGTTCTTCCATAATGATTGCACGGTTCTAAACTCACGTATGCTGTTCCGTTTTCAGCCAAATCACCCGCGTCTCTCAATGCGAAAACCTATAGCTTCCTAGTCAGATTCTCTACGAGAATATACACACTAACATATAGAAGTTGCTAAGAGAAAATGACTACAACATCAACACAATCAATTTTAAAACTTCTAAACACCCAAGTCAAAATCAGTCCACCATTTTTAACAACCTAATTGTTTTGGTAGATTTCACCAGTTTCGTGACTGGATTTAACAAATGCAGACGGCAGCACAGATCAGTCCCATAGTAACTCATTTTCGTGGAGAACACAATATTTTGGAAAAATGACTACAACATCAACACAATCAATTATGAAACTTCTAAACACCAAGTCAAAATCAGTCCACCATTATGAACAACCTAATTGTTTTGGTATATTACCACCATTTTCGTCACTGGTTTCAACAAATGCAAACAGCAGCATAGATCAGTTCCATCTTCAATGTAATTCATTTTCTTAGAAAACACAATATTTTAGGAATTGTCTGGTAAAAAAACTAAGCCTATAACAGAAACCAAAAACAAAGACTTCAAACTACAACCAATAACAAAAACAACTCATTTTCCACAATGAACAAAAGCACCCCAAAGAAAACTTCAAATCTAAGAATAAGATTACATTTGATTCAAATTCAATTTCAACTGCATAACATTATGAAATGCAAAGAATCAAACACCCCCATAGAAAAGTCACAAAGTTTTCAAACCCACCAACACAAAAACATGAAATTAGCATAAAAAACTTCCATCTTCAACCAAAACTGCAGTCACAAAAAAAGAAAAAGAAAGAGAGAAAAAAGCAAGCTTTACCTCGGCATGAGGCTGTCCAGCTTTAGGGTGGAACCCTTCTCCGACAATCTTCCCATCCTTGACAATCACACAACCAACCATCGGATTGGGACTGGTGCAGCCAATCGCCTTCCGCGCCAGCTCCACGCAGCGCCTCATGTAATACCCATCGTCAAATTCTTGCATTTCGCCACACCTGATCGCACCCAAACGGCCACCTTTTCCACAGCTGCCTTTTGTTCCAGACACCCTTTTCGGAGAATTGCAGAACCCAAATCTTGATTTTGGCGAGAATGTTAGATTGTGGAGGCGGTTTAGTGGTGGATTGTGGGAAATGTGCGTGGGGATTGGTAGAGGGAGCGTTTGAGCATACATGTTGAGATGAAATATTTGTTGTTCACGGAACTTTGAATGTGAGATTATATAAAATTAAGAAAAATCAGCAACAGGTGAGTTTCGAAGTTGGAATTGAAAAAGAGAATTTGTGTTTGGTTTTCGTTTGGTAAAAGAGAGAAATTTTGGAATTTTAGCATTTGCATAGTTTGGAAGAGAGAATTTTATGCAGCGAATTTTCGTTTGGTAACTTATAAAGAGGAATTTTGTAATTTTCCGTCAATGTTATCTGGAAACAACTTGAAACATAAATCCGAAATTAAACTCAATTTAATTGGTCTCTCTTATCATATGTTGAATCTTGCTATACCTTTTTAGTACCTTGTTTATTTCCACTCCTGATGGAATCTTGTAAGAACTACTACTGAGGTAGCTACATGTGAAAAAAGCAATATAAAACTGATTGGAAGTATATATTCATAACATAATTTGTTGTATAGTTACACAAAATTCTTACATAATTTAACCAGATTCAAATGATACATCAATCAATCAAGCATCAGACCAGGTGATGTCCAAGCCGCCCCAGTCGCCTTCTGGGACGCCCAATGCTTTCCAGACGGCCTTTGAGGCGTCCACGATGTTGTTAGGACACGGTGGCTGATAGTCGTGATCCTCGTCACATCCCATTGTGGAGTCACACTCATCCACCACCATTGCTGTCACACTCCTCCCGTTGCCACTTATGGTCACGTTGTTTAGGCATCTGCTCCCTCCGCTGTACCAGCCAGTTGATAAGGCGACGACTGGTGTGTCGTCAGAGTGGTACTGATTGTCACACTCTGACGGGCCGCCTCCGTCACCACCTTTCTGGAAGCTGTTGATGGTGAGGACTGCCTTGGTGCTCCCGGAGACGGAGGGAGAGCATTTGTAAGTGGTGTAGAGCTTCCCTTGCTTGCAGCAGTCCGAGTCGTTTTCCTGGTTGCATTGCCCCGGAGGTGGCTTCTTTCCTCGTATTTTTCCACTCGGGTTGCAGGATTGGAGACGGCCCTCCAACGCCTGTGCAACGAGGAGGATTAGGAGGGCGAAGATGGCTACTTTGCTGAGATTCTTCATCTTGTGTTTCTGTTGCTTCAAGATTGTATTGGATTGGATTGCTGTGTGTTTGTTGGTGAAATGGGATGATGAGATCTGCTTATATAAGTAGTTTTTTGAAGTAAAAATGCCAAGAAACTGATCAAGGCATTCAACTTACAACCAAATTATGTGTGCATAATGTCATCATATGTTTCAAGATTATTTGCACATACATGGTTTACATTACCAGTCAAAATAAATGTTTTTGTAGAAAATCAATCTTCTCATCAACACGCCACAGATTGATATTTTGGCGCAACTATTCCATTATAGCTTAAGCTTTAACTTTTTAAGAAACTATTCTTTATTGACTCTGGTTTAGACTTTATAGGCAGATTAGTCTGCAATAAAAACAGTTAATTAGAACTTAAAATTTATTCAGAAGTTCACTTATTTCGTTTCGTTTAGTTTAGTTATTTCTCTGCATGATGATAACCAGTAGAAAGATCTTTATGTTTTATTTTTTTAGATAAAAGTCCTTAATTTTGAATATCAGAAAATCATATTCAATACTTGATTTTAGTTTTGTAAGTAACTTCCTCACAAGTTCATTTCATCTGTAAATTGGTAGCCATTTTATTTTAATGGCAAGATAGATTCCATATAATTTAGTCATTGATAGATACATGTTAAGCATTTTGTTCTCATTTACTTCCATTATTTGACAATTCATCCAACCTTAGTCAGAAATTGCAGAATTTCTCTGCTTTAGAATATTAGCTCCCTATTATCCGATTCATGCAAATACCAGATCAAAATATAGCTTTCAATGTCACATTTTCATTTTCACCCTTTATTCCTCAAGAACCTCTGTAAAGAAGGTCTCACATCCAAACTAATGGAGAAAAGCAAATTTATGCACAAAATGGAAGTTTGAACAAACTGCACTTTATTCACATTCTTGACATAGCTTTAAAATACTTAAAAACAGGATAAAACACATGAAAACTGCATTAGGCATCAGACCAAGTGATGTCGAGCTCTCCCCAGTCACCCTCATTCACTCCCAATGCTTTCCACACAGCTTTCGAGGCATCAATGATGTTGTTACGACACGGAGGCTGATAGTCGTGGTCGTCATCGCACCCCATTGCCGAGTCACACTCATCAACCACCATAGCTCTCACACTCTTCCCATTCCCACTGATGACAATGTCCTTGAGGCACTTTGATCCTCCGCTGTACCACCCGGTCGAGAGGGCCACGACGGGAGTGTCATCTGAGTGGTACTTGTTGTCGCACTCTGAGGGGCCGTCTCCGTCTCCGCCCTTCTGGAAGCTGTTGAGGGTGAGAACCGCGTTTGTGGTTGCAGAGACGGGGGGAGAGCACTCGTAGGTGGTGTATGTCTCACCTGCTTTGCAGCAGTCGGAGTCGTTCCCTTGGTTGCACTCCCCCTCTGGTGGGGTCGTGCCCATTATCGTGCCACTCGGATTGCACGACTGGGGACTCGCATCGGGGGAATGTGCAAGAAGGATCAGCATAAGGAGAAGTCCTCTTCCTAGGGTGAAGCTCCTCATTTTGGATTTGATATTGAATTATTGAGCAAGAGCTGGATGGTTTGATTCTTATTGAGATGGACTAATCTTATTAGATACACTTTTCGGTAGTGGAAATGACAAGAAAGTGCTCAATAAGCGGTGTACTAATAAAGTTTTTTTCTTGTAATTAAAGAGTTGGTTACTTTGCCATGACGCCATCAAGAAAAGAATTATGTAAAATAAATAAATCTCAACCTTGCATGAAATTCTTAAGAGGCCAAAATATGAGTCTGTGGCGTGAGCGTGAGGATGAGAAGACTGATAATGTAAAACTAAGCTTGATTTTGAACAGATTATTTGGTTGAGGTTGAATGTCTTGATCAATTTCTTGGCATTTTTACTTCAAAAGATTTACTTATATAAACAGATCTCATCATCCCAATTTCACCATCAAACACACAAACAATCTAACACAATCTTGAAGCAACAGAAATTCAAGATGATGAGCCTCAGAAAATTAGCCATCTTCACTCTCTCAATCCTCCTCGTTGCACAGGCGTTGGAGGGCCGTCTCCAATCCTGCAACCCGAGTGGCAAAATACGAGGAAAGAAGCCACCTCCGGGGCAATGCAACCAAGAAAACGACTCCGACTGCTGCAAGCAAGGGAAGCTCTACACCACTTACAAATGCTCTCCCTCCATCTCCGGGAGCACCAAGGCAGTCCTCACCATCAACAGCTTCCAGAAGGGCGGAGACGGAGGCGGCCCTTCAGAGTGTGACAATCAATACCACTCTGACGACACACCAGTTGTTGCACTCTCGACTGGCTGGTACAGCGGAGGGAGCAGATGCCTCAACAACGTGACCATAAGTGGCAACGGGCGGAGTGTGACAGCAATGGTGGTAGATGAGTGTGACTCCACAATGGGATGCGACGAGGGCCACGACTACCAGCCACCATGTCCTAACAACATCGTTGACGCCTCAAAGGCCGTCTGGAAAGCCTTGGGGATCCCCGAAGGCGACTGGGGTGGCTTGGATATCACCTGGTCTGATGCTTGAGGCTTGCTTAAATGATGTAACAATATGTTGTACGGTACTGCTTTGTAAATCATCTTATATATGAATATACTCTCTGTTTCAGTGTTATAC
>JAYJMF010000030.1:5026497-5038189 GCA_036873715.1 Salvia sclarea
TATTATTAATAATTAATCTATATTTATGATAAAACAATCAATCCATTTTTATTTCAATTCAAAAGGTTTCAATGAATAATTTTTTCCTCTATTAAACCATTTGATGGCCACCCACATTGTGGTTACATAGATTTATCCTATTTTTTACTACCTTTTACTTTGTGACCCTCCTACATGACATCTAATGTGTCAATCCTCACACGTATAAATTCGTGCAATATAATATTTCTCAACTTTAATTTAACCTAAGGAAAAATGTGTGACCATTCGAGTACACCACATTAATTTCTCTTCATTATGTCTAATGAATAGATATAATTGGTTTTTGCTGGCTGAGTACAAGGATGGGCAAATTGATTATAGTGGAAATTATGCTTCCAAATAAACCACATGATCTCCTTTTGTCTACTTAATTAGATATAAAATTGTCGGTCCAAAATTATAGCATAAGGTTGTTTAAATTGAATAATAATGAACATAATATTAATTAGTGCACTGCATAATATAATGCCCGTTTCTTGAAAATAATTGGGGAAAAGCAGACTGTGTGAAATAATAGAAGGTTTATAGAAATAGTACAAAGATTAAAGGTCACTATACTATTATCACGTAATGTAATACTAATTAATAAAATTAAATGCCCGACCAACAATACCAAAGGTCTCAAAATTCCATTAGGGGCTATTTAATAATGAAATAGACTTTATTCTTAAAAAAAATGAAAGAGACTTTTATTAAAAAAAAATGATGAAATAAATTATAAGCACTGTTCAATTACTAGCCAGAAGATCACAAGTTTGAATTACATTATGAAGTATTAAATAGAACAAACTTGCCAATATAGATCTTTTTAGTATAGCATTTATAATTATTTGCCAAAAAATTCACCAACTCTTGATTAAATATTGACATTAAATATGTTTTATAATTGTTTGCAATATACAGAGTATAATAACACATATTGTCGATTTGTATCGAAATAAGTGCATTCAATTTCTTGACGACCGGAGACCTGATGTGATACTCTGATATGAATTCATGTTAGCGCAAAAAAAAGGTCGTATACTTATATATGTTGTCGTGCACAAAAATCATTTCACACTATTTTCCGATCCCTCGAAAATTTTTATGCATGTCTACACGTCGGCAAAATGTGTATCATTCATTATTGTGACGATCTATAAAACATCTAGAAAATTAAAATTTGATTATAATTGATGAATTGTTTTAGCAATTACCTAAAATTTAGGTCTTCCTTTCGTATTTCAAGGTAAGAGGTGGTGGTTTGAGGTCAAATATTATATAATGACACTAAGTTGATTTAATACTTAATTACCCATTTGACCAAATAATAGAAAAACATATTATTAAGTAAATAAAAGGGGGGAAATAGGAAAAGCACATGGGGCATGTTGATTGTTGAGTATTAGAAGCGACGAGGGTATAATAGTAAAATCACATTATAATTTCGTCGGTTCCCATGTGGTTGTGGGCTTATCGCATAGTTGGAGCTTTGAATTACCAAATTGCACTTATTTTAATTCTATTATATTTAATATTTTAAAATCCCTAGGCATTTTGCGAGCACATGATTTTCTTCAATGCAGTTGATGTGACACTATTTTTCGTTTTTATTTGCGACACACGATTATATATAGTAATCGTAGGTTATTTTATCAGTTCGGCTTCATTTGTTTTACATATAAAATCTCGTCATACCAATATTAAATTATATGCATAAAATTAAAATAGCATTATCACATTTATGTAGCATACGTGGATAACAATAAATATAAAAAAACTAATGTATATTAAATGTATATTATTTGAAGGCGACGGTGGTGGAACAAATATTACACGAATGAAATATTTTAATTATACTTCAATAACATTTAAATAGCTAAATAATTCATAACGCGATTTCACATTTAATTGGACCATATAGTAGTTTCAATCATGATGGATGTTATTTCATTTAATTCATGTTGTTAAATGTGTTATTTCATTTACTTGATTATAGCTATACCAACAAACTTACTAAGTAATGATAGTAAAATTGCATTTGAATAAATTAATTCGAATCAAACGTTTGTTCTTCAATATTACTTGCAACGCAACAGACTATTTATTCACCAATAAAAGGAAATGATAATCGTATATAAAAATTAGTTCGAATCTAGCAACACCAGGTCGAACATGGAGTAAATTGAAATAATGTAGTATTATATTATTATTAATATTATTATTTTTATTTTTATTTTATTTTTTTCCCTTAAGAAAGGGTAAGAGGAAATGTAAAGCCAGTGTATTAATGGCTTTCCTTTTTGGCAAAGGCAGCAAACAGTTGTGATTGGTGGAGGAGTAAAAGTAGTGGTGCCTAATCCAATTAATCTAATATAGTCAGGTGCACCAATTAATTATATTTAAGAAAACATAATAAATATTGTAAATTTGTGTAATTTTAGAAGCGAGATGAGATGGGCCCCTTCAATAAATTTAATGTTTTTAGCAATATTTATTACCCTTACTCTATTTTAGTTTTTGGAATTTAATTTGGGTTGGTTAGTTTTATGAAAATTTGAAAAACATTGGTATCAATGCTCTTAATTGTCCACCACATTGTGGTATTATTACGACTTGGAAGAGTAAAAGTTTCCCAAACTCAATCATGGTCAAATTGTTCTAATACACTTGACCTTTTTCTAAATTAAAGTAAAATTTAAAAAATTACAAAAATACAATTTTTTTTGTCTTACATAATAGAATCTCTTGAAGTTGGGGCTCTTGATAAGACTAATCTCCGGGTTATCGCATCGCATCCTATCTTAAGCCATTAATCTCGTGAACGAAATCATCTGTCACACATAGGACTTCAACATTCGGCGAGAGAATAATAGAAATACGCGACACCTGTCAGGTCTTATAGGCACACAATAACTTCGAGTCACATCTTCTGCGCTGTATAAGAACTGTGCACGATAAGGGCGAGGCACCTATACAGTGGTCCCACCATATTTTTAGTAATATATAGAGAGTATCTAAAATGAAATTTGGCAATATGTTCCTACACAATTTTGAGTGCATTTCCTACATTAATATCACTCCCTTTGTATATATTTATGGGCATTGATGTAGCAAATCCACATATTTTTGCCGATATTCAATGTCAGTCAAATTATGGTAGTTGCCAATTTTCATCAAGGATTTTAATTAGCAACTCGTGAGTTTAGTCATAATTTAATCAAGGTTTTTTTTTATAACAAAAATTAAAGTAAATACCCTAATCAATGAGGGAGGGCATACGTTCCCAAATTCAAATAAATTCCACCTCTATATAATCAAAATCGACCGATTTCACTGAAAAACAAAATCGACCGATTTCACTGACAAATAAAACCCTCTAATTCCCACTGTTCAATTTTATTTTATTTTTCTTGAACTCTAATTATCACATAGATTATCCTAAGAAAAAAAAAAAAAAAAAAGAGATGGAACGCCTTTTACAAAAATACATGATCTCGATACCATGCAAGAATTAATCATGGCATACTCGAAATTAAAAATAAAATTATAAAATCACCGAAACGCCATATAGTCAGTAATTTACACTTTTATACCAGCGAGTAACCCGTCGAATTTCGACCAAAAATCACCTACTCAGATTTATTCATACCAATATATACTACTAATATCAGTTATAATAATAATTGATTATCTGTCTCAAAACTCTCCGTATTAATATTGACTCGAACATTACAAAATAAAATAAAATAAAAATTAGAAAGCAGCATTAATGAAGGGCTAAAAAATTACAGCCCCTACCCCTCCCCCACAGTAGCCCTCCCTCCAACCATAAGTAGCCCCCTTTCCCTCCACCCCCAAAACCCCCCAAATTAAACCTCAATCTCAATCTCTCTCTCTCAAAAATGGCCGCATTAGCAAAAACAACAAAGCTTCTCCTCTGCATTGCCTCCTTCTTCATCTCCGCCGCCGACGCCAGAATCCCCGGCGTCTACGCCGGCACTCCCTGGCAGGCCGCCCACGCCACCTTCTACGGCGGCAGCGACGCCTCCGGCACCATGGGTACGCTGCATTCCCCGCCCTACGCGGGGGATTTTTTTTTTTTCTTTTAGTTGTTAGTAGTCAGTTCACCAAGCACCAAACACTACTTCCACCACTGAGGGAGAACCTGCCCGGTGGGCCAGTGGGGCCATGCACGAGTATTTGTGAAATCCAAATTTATTTTCTTTCTACTAATAAGATTTAATCTGAATAAATACAAACCACGCAGGGGGCGCGTGCGGGTACGGGAACCTGTACAGCCAGGGGTACGGCGTGAACACGGCGGCGCTGAGCACGGCACTGTTCAACAACGGGCTGAGCTGCGGCGCGTGCTTCGAGATCAAGTGCGACGCGGCGCAGGACGCCAAGTGGTGCAACCCGGGCAGCCCGTCGATCCTCATCACCGCCACCAACTTCTGCCCGCCCAACTTCGCCCTGCCCAGCGACAACGGCGGGTGGTGCAACCCGCCCCGGCCCCACTTCGACCTCGCCATGCCCATGTTCCTCAAGATCGCCCAATACCGCGCCGGCATCGTCCCCGTCAACTTCCGCCGGTAATGCACGACATTTTTGATACAATACTGATAGTTGGTAGTAACATCTCTGGTCAAAACGGCGGAATTTGGAGTTTAAAGTGATATTTATCGATTTAGTATGACTAAGATAGATAGATGTTGTTGCAAATTGGAATGGGGAGGTACTGTCGCTGTCATTGGGTTCCGACGGTAACTAATTAATGAGGGCGGAACATTTTTTGATACAATACTAATAGTGAGAAGTAATAGTAACATTTTTTTTATATATATAATGAGTATGATTTGGAGTTTAAATTGGTATTTAACTATTGGTGTGACTAAAATAGGTAGATGTTGTTGTAAATTATGATTTACTAAAATTGGAATTAGATTGGTAACGGTGTCGGAATGGGGAGTATACAGTCGCTGTCACTGGGTTCCGTCGGTAACTACTTAATTACATGTCGGAAAAATGAGGGTGAAACATTCTTTTTGATACAATACTAATAGTCAGAATTAACAGTAACATTTTTTATAAAATGGGTATGATTTGGAGTTCGAATTGGTATTTAACTATTGGTGTGACTAAAATTGGTAGATGTTGTTGTAAATTATGATTTACTAAAATTGGAATTAGATTGGTAACGGTGTCGGAATGGGGAGGGTACGGTCGCTATCATTGGGTTGCGAAATCGCAACATGTCGTTTTCTAGTGAGAACCATAGGAACGTGACCCCATGGTAAATAATTTCTTAAAATGATTAGTTAGTTATTTCATTTTGTGTTTAATACTTAGGTCATGCGCAACTAACTTTTATAGATTTGAATTCTTAGCATTTATATGTAATTTATATAATATTAGGCAATTTATTATTGTTACTATTATTATTTTAAATTTGTTTAGAAAAAATGAATTATGTTTGCTCTAAAATTATTTCGGTGCGAGTTAGTTGCCACTTGCCAGAATCTCCCCTAGATAGATTTTTGCGTCGGTTAGCTAACAGAATCCCTAATCCCTCCGACCCACTTTCCCGACATGTGAAATGACCGTTTTGCCCCTCAACTCTTTATTTTAATCTAATCCGTAATATTTTTTTTATATTGAATTAAAAAAAATCAGCTCGAGCTATCTTTCTGGCTCGGCCCCTGCTGCAACAAATTACGAAAGTGTTCTTGCTATTGTACATTTAATACTCACCAACTACTCTTCAAAGTTTATTGTCCTAATTTCCCCCAACTAACTCGTACCACCTCTTTTTTGAGGGAGGGGTTTATTAATTATTACCACTCATTAATTAATCCCCCCCCCCCCCTCTCAATTTATTTTTAAAATAATGTCTCAATTATTCCAAAAATTTTTAATTTCATTTTCCCCTTTTTAGGCATATTTATGTTAGGTCTGTCCCAATTAATATATGAATAATGAAACTAACAACAATAATAAGGGGTGTCAAACAACAAACGGCTCCACCCTCGACTTCGATAATTAATCTATAGATAATAAGACCGGCAACAATTATGCTTTTACGGCTCGCTCCGGGTTGGCCTTCGGCATCCCTCGCTCGATTCGTGGCTTAGAATAGGAGCGGCAACAATTACCCTAACGTTACGCCGGCCTAACGCAAATATTTGTCATTTTTTTTTTTTTTTTTTCTGCAGGATTCCTTGCAGGAAGCAAGGCGGGATCCGGTTCACGATCAACGGCTTCCGCTACTTCAACCTGGTTCTGATCACCAACGTCGCGGGCGCAGGGGATATCGTGCGCGTGAGCATCAAGGGCAGGAACACCGCGTGGCTCCCCATGAGCCGCAACTGGGGGCAAAATTGGCAATCCAACGCCAATCTCGTGGGCCAGCCACTCTCCTTCCGCGTCTACGGCAGCGATCGCCGCGCCTCGACCTCCGTCGACGTGGCGCCCGCTGATTGGCAGTTCGGCCAGACCTTCTCGGGCAAGAATTTCAGGGTGTGAAAACCCCCCAACCCACCCCTGCACCGACACCGACACCTACACCGCCAGGAATAAGATATTTGCAGCGGGGTCCTTCGACTTCGGCTATTTTTCGCTTTTTACACCTCGGAGAAAAAAAGGGGGCGAGTTTGTAACTGTTTGTGGGGATTAGGGGGCTTGCTATAGAATTATTAGAAAGATGTGTGGAGGAAAAGTATAAAAGGAAGAAATATGTGTGGGAGGCTGAAGCGGCTGCAGGGAAAAAAAAATAGATGTAGCCCGCAGCTTCGTATAATTTAATTTTGAAATGCATTTTTCTTACAATATTGTTATGGAGAATTTTTTTTTTTTCTATTCTAATTTAATCAATCCTAAAAAAAAGAAATTAGTAAATAGAGTGTATTTTTAGGAAATATATTCAACAATATCGCTGCCTCACACAGTTCAAAGCTACTGTTTTTGTTGACTGAAATTGAAAGTGTTCATTTTATTTTATCTCTCTTTCTATCGATATACCAATTCAGAAAATACTGCGCAATTTTGTTTGAATACACTATGTTGGATGAATCTATGAACTTAATTTTATTTGAGTTTTATGTTTTATTGTTAAAATATTTACTATTTGTTTGTTGTGCTCAGTGAAGGGAAAAAAAAATCATCAGTTAATTATGGAGATTTTCGAATAAATTAAAATTATTGGACCAAGGCCACACTTAGGAGTAAATCATTTCAATATGGGCCCAACTCTAAATTGGGCTAAATTAAATTTAAATAACATACATGGGGTAATTGCAAATTTGAGTGGGGCATTACTTTTTCTTTTTTGAAGGAAAAGATGCTTTCTCACAACAATTATAATAAGCATAAGCCATCTAAGGAAATCATTGATCCAACACTTTGGATGTAAGTTATGCTTAGCAAACTGAACAAGACTATGAACTGTCTTGTTAGCCGATCTATACATGTAAAAAACATCAATCGGTGTATAATCGTAGACTAATTGCATAGTCTTAGAAACATCGTTAGGAAGAAGTTGTTCTCTCTTCTCCGAATTAGTCATAACTCGTGCCGCCGGGTGGGAGTCCGTATGTATCTCGATAGACTCTCCATGCAAACAAGAATCACTTGAATCAGTGGCGGAGTCATGTTAAAGAGTTCGTGGCCATTTATATACCTCTATTTATGTGTTAAAAAATACAAAGATCTTAAGCTTTTGCCCCACAAAAAAATTTTAAAAATAGAAACAAAGATAAAACAAAATCAAGGTTGAATAATTGAGAACATTCCCATCATTATTTCTACTTCAATTCTATAGATGTAGATAGGAAGAGAAGATAGAATTGATATCCACATCGAAAAATACTTTTTTCATTTCAAACCATTAGTCTTCATCTTCTCCATCAAACTTATTTAGTAGTTACAAGAAAAAAGGTTGAAAATTCAATATATATACAATATTTTTCTTCTAACATCTTTATAATTACTAATTTAGTATTCACAAATCAAATTATTTTGTCATTAAAAAAGAAGTAAACACTCATATTCATATCTTCATTGAATCAAACTTCTAAATAAAAATAAAAATAAAAATAAGCAACACATTCATTTCCTTCTTTCCCTTCTTCTTTTCACCCTCCCAAAAATTCAGTTGCTCACATCATCAAAACATCACCAAAGATTACAACAACATTTTCCCAGATTCAATCAAAACATTAACTGGAAAAAGCTGCTCACAAACTCAAAAACACAAACACATTCATCACAAATTCTACAAGAAACAACACTGTACAGCCTAAACAAGCTCGTCGTCTCGATCGATCCTGACGCCTCACGCGAGAGCCGAAGGCCGCGGGTAAGCCGTCGCCCTCCGTGTTTCTTGGGCGCCGCCACCCCGGCACGTCTTGGCAGCCTCGCCGTTCGTCTGGCCGCCGCCGCGCATCGTCAGCCGGCTGCGCTTCTGGTCGTGCTTCGACGCGTCCTTCGAGCCCTGGAGCTGCTCCAGAGCCGTCACAACCTCGTCCATGTTCGGCCGCGACCTCGCGTCCATGGCGAGGCACTGGAGCGCGAGCTGGGCCGCTTTCGCAGCGTGTCCCAACGCGTACTGGCCCTCGAGACGGGAGTCGAGAACGTGGAGGACCCGACGCTTGTTGGTGAGGTAAGGCTTCGCCCACTCAACGAGATTGTGCTCCCCCGACGGGCGGGTCTTGTCGATCGCTTTCTTCCCCGATAGAATCTCGAGGAGCACGACTCCGAAGCTGTATATGTCGCTCTTCGCCGTCAAATGACCTTTTTCAATAACGGGAATCAGTTTGTTAGGCTATTTTTTAGTGAAACATGGATGAAAAAAGTTGCAATTTTTACGTCGCACGTACCTGTGGATAAGTACTCCGGAGCAGCGTATCCATAAGTTCCCATGACTCGAGTCGAGACGTGGCTCTTATCATCCGTTGGCCCGTCACGGGCCAACCCAAAATCGGAAAGCTTGGCATTGTAGTTCTGCAACAAGAAACGAGATAAGAAAAACGCAAAACCACCAAATTATCGACTAAAATTCACCAAGAAATGAGCATACTGAATCGAGGAGGATATTGGAAGTCTTGAAGTCCCGATATATCACTTTCACTTCATCGCTATGAAGAAAGGCGAGCCCCCTCGCAGCATCGAGGGCGATTTTCATTCTCAAGCTCCAAGATAGTGGTTGGAAGTAAGAACCTCCTAGATTAACAATAAACTGATCAATTAGAAGATTCTCGACTACGTAATAACACAGCAAGATATATGTCAAGAAATAAAAGATTTAGCTCGATAAAAATGGTGCACTCACTCCTGAAGAGGTGATTCTCCATACTACCCTTCGGCATGAACTCGTACACCAAGAGTCTGTGGTCATCCTCCAAGCAGTAGCCGATCAATTTCACGAGATTAGGATGGCGCAACTGTCCTAAATAGTTGATCTCAGCCTGTCAAAACGACACGAACTATCAATTCCCCGATTTTTTTTTCAAGAATTTCTAAACGAACTCCGAAATAAAGCTTAAAACAGGGATTAATTTGTACGCACCAGCCATTCCGTGTGCCCCTGCCAACCCTCTTGGTTTAGTCGCTTAACGGCTATAACTATACCGGAGCCAGCCCTAGCTGCTGCAAACGTGTGCTCGTCAATCCAGCCCTTGAAAACGGAACCGAAGCCACCTTCCCCTATCACGCTGTCGGGGCGGAAATTTCTCGTGGCCGCCTTGAGGTCACTAAGTGTGAAGCTTTTCATGTTCGAGGACTGCAATATCTCATCTTCACTTCGAGGAGTCGGAGGCACAGACGTTGAAGAAGTTTTGGCGCTTAAGTTGCTTAACTCGGAGACATCGCCACTCACCATTTTAGACGAAGTAAGACCTCCATCTACAACCGTGCACAGTCAAATTTCAATAGAACCCAACGAGATTATCACCACAAATCGAAACTACATCCTAATTGTTGAACTCTACCAAATAACCATACACTATAAATCTATAATCTTGAATTCTACCAAAAATGAGATCCATATATAATCTTGAATTCTACCAAAAATGAGATCATATATATAATCTTGAATTCTTGAACTCTACCAATTAACCATATGCTATAATCTTTTTATTTTTGCAGAATGTAATTTGCCAAACTAAGCTGCAGATTAACTCACAAATCCAAATGCAGAGCACAACAGAAACTAAATCTTGTTTTCAGCTTCATAAACCAGAATTTCTTCCATTTTACAAAAATAATCACATGCTAAAACAAAGAGCAGATGCACTAATCAAATGTAATTAACAAGGAATTAACACCAGATAATTTCTTGCTGAATTCACATAAGCTAAGACCAAACAAATAAAAACAAGGAAGGGTTTCAATAATCCACTAATCATCATTTGCCAGTAATTAAAAAAATCTGATCCATTAAAATAAAAATATCTGCAGCAAAACCGAAAGGAGTAAAGAAATATGATTACATCATTCCATATTTATCTTTTAATTATTAAAAAGGGAAGGCACAAAAGTTACCTGTTCCAATCTGAAATGAGCTTTCAGCCTTTATCTGGCTGCTCATGCAAATCCCCATCAAAATCCCTAAAAACCCTCCAAAAATTGAAATATCCCCCAAACTCCAAAACCCTAATTCAAGAATCGATTTTTTCAATTTCCCTTTTCACAACAAGCAGAAATGAGGAAACCCACAAATTTGCTCAGCAATTTTCAACTGTTGGAAATTGGAAATGAAGCAAAGTTCATTACCAGCAGATCTAAAACCAAAAATCCCCCAAATTTGTAGGTTTTTTAGGTCACTGGAGCTCTCTGTTTCTCTCGCAATCTGTCTCTAGCTGAAGGAGATGTGTAATAAATGAAGAATAGATAGGAAAAGATGCAATCTTGGTGGAGAAGAGGGTGACTTTTCCAATGGAGTTTTTGTGAGCTTCAAATAAAGAAGACGCCTTTTTCCGACATTTTTTTATGGCTCGCAAAATTGACTGAGGATTCTTGTCTTGACTCTTCTCTTGTATGCTCCTTCGAGTCTTCTCCCACATTATTTATTTATTTATTTGGCTTTTATTATTTTAAGTTATGATGTGAGTGTTTTTGTGAGAGATAGTGGCTTTTTGGAAAAATATATAAAAATAAATATTGTGGTGTGTTGGCGTTTTTAGATAAACTGTCATTCGGATCACATTTCAGTATCAGGATTTTCGATTCGATTCTGCACGTAAATGTGTATCTGAATTTAGAGATTGATTTGCACGGTTGAGTTCGATATGTGTCTGATACTGAAATTTTGATTGAATTATTTTTCTGATAATGGTATAGAGGGTTAATTCTAAAGAAAAATATTATAGTGTGTAGCTATTTCCTCGTGATTAATTAGAGTTAAGCTACAAATGAAAGTGATAATTCAATATATGGATATCTTCTCATCCACAATAAATATAGAAAGTATTGAAAAGATTTTCATAATTAGAAGTTATGAATTTTCTACCCATCTAGAAAAGAAAAGGAAAAAAAGAAGTCATAATTGCGAATTCCATGGCTAGATTGGATACATGTGGACATAGCCAAATCAAAAGTAGATAGAACTCAAACTTGCTTAATTTTGAATCATAGTTTGTTGCATTTTTTGGGTAAATTTGGCCTTTTACAAGCA
>JAYJMF010000030.1:5038289-5049466 GCA_036873715.1 Salvia sclarea
ATTGTTAACTAGGATCAAAGCATCATTTTAGTCTTGAAAAAGCATTACGTTGTAGGTGAAAAAGCATTAGAATCATTAAAAGCATTATACAACACATAAAAAAACATATTAGTTAAAAAACATTATCTAGTACATACGAAAGCATTTCAAATATGAAGAATCAATCTGGACAGTCCATCAATCCAGATCAATAGATCAGATTGGATCCTAGTTAACATTTTCAGGAGGGATTCTAAATGATCCTCTCCATATATATATATATATACTAACAGGGAAAGTTTCAAAAGAAAACCACTTTTAAAATGAGAACGGGAGAACCTGAAAAATTATGAATTTGCGTTGATAATTTATGAATCCGCTGGGTGAATTTGTGAATCCAAAAACACGGATTTTTGCATTGGGTTCAAATCCCATGAATTACGAAAATTATATTTTTTTCCGTATTTTCGGATTCACAAATTTACCTGGCAGATTCATAAATTTTCAACCCGAATTCAAAACTTTTTTGATTCTCCCGTTCTCACTTTAATAATGGTTTTCCCGATAACCTAACCCTATACTAACACGTAACAACTCGAGCTTAGTGAAAAATTCAAAGCCATATAGCGACAATTTCTTGAACACAAAATTCATATTTTTACCAATACACAAGTGTTGACACAATATTACAATTAGAGAACATACATACGTGTGAAAGTTTATGTCTACACACACCACTATTATCTATTCCCTCGATGCCAACGAAGTTGTTACGTTTCTTTTTACCAAAAATTAAACAGAGCCGATCTAAATATAGTATTAACAAAATTGTATGAATATTGTGACACTCAATGTCTAGTAGTCTAGTCACGTCGAAGGGGGCAGGTTTTGCAGAAAATAGGAAAAAGTGGAAGAGTGAGAAAAAAAAAAAAATTAAAGTCGAGCAGTGAAAATCACCCCCCCACCCCACCCACACCCCCACCCTACCCTACCCCCCTCCCTCTATACCTTGATGATGATAGTTGCAAAGACCTAGGCTATTGTACGCAGGGAAGAATTTCCCCATTATTGCACTCTCTTTCTCTCTCGTTGACCCCTCAATCTCTCTCCTCTCCTTCTTTTCTTTTTCTTTAAAGGTGTGATTTTTATTTCATTTTTATTGCTGTGGAAACAAAAAAAATAGGTAGTGTGAGTGAGCTGAGTGAGTGTGATAAGCTTATAATTGTGTGTCTCTCTTTGTTATATGTGTAGCCATTTTAGCTCAGACATAACTACGTCAGGATCACAACTTTTGGAAAGAAAAAGTAGCCACTTTGTTTTATTTATTTTTCTCCTCTCTCTCTCTCTCTCGCGTGAATCTTGTTTGTTTTTTTCTCTCCAACTCTCCCAGATCTCTCCATTCTTCCTCGGGGGGAAAAGGGCATCTTTATCTACCTCTTCTTGCAGTAAAGATTGGATTTTTGTTTCATTTTTGTTGTTGGTGGTGTCTGAATTCAAGAAAATGGGCTGTGGCGAAAACAGGGTTTCTTGAACACTAGTGTAAGACCTCTGTTTCTTCTTCTTCTTCTTGTTTGAATTGTGATGATTTTTTTTTTTGTTCTGTGCATGATGTGTGCTCATGCAAAGGAATTTTCTTGGGATGCTGGCCATTAATAAATTAATGTTTTTGAGTGGATTTTGGCGATGTGAACTTGTGATGCTTTCTTGAAGTTAATTGCCTTTTGTTTTTTTGTTTTTGTTCGAATTAAGATGTAGGTGGCAATTTGTATATGTGGAATTCTGTGTGAAGGATCTTGGGAGATTGAGAGAATGTTACTTTGGAACATTGAGCATGTGGAAGTAATGTCTTATTTAGATAATTAGATTAATGTGTTTAATTACAAGATTTCTGCAGTTTCTCATTTTTTTTGGAGAATTAATAATGGTTTCTCTTTTAGGAAATAGTGATGGTTTTTCTGGTTTTATATATTAATTTTCCTCCATTTGTGATTTCTATAAAAGTTGTTGTAAATTTTTGAGGGGTGAAAATTGATCATGTGTAATCTGTTTCCTTAATGGTTTAAATTTAATGAATTGTAAATTAATTTTTTCAGAGCATTTCAGCTGTAGACATACTACGTCGAAATCCATAATTTTCTTGATTATTCCTAGATTTTCCATTGGTTTTGAAGGTTTAATTTGGTGGTGCACTTGGATTTGTTATTCCAATCTATCTGAAAAGAAAACATTTGAAACTTAATATATATGAAGAAATTGCTGCAATTTTTTGCAGTAGTCTATTGATATATGTGATGATAATCTTTGAGACTTTTTTTTGGTATAATCTTTCTCACTTATGTTGTGTTTAACCTGCTTCAAGATTGTCATAGTAAGTTATCAGATCAAATTTGAGTTTGAGGCCAAGATAAATAATGTTTGATTAAATTCATGCTAAATATTTTTTTGATTCTCATCTATATCAGTGATTGAATGACATTGAGGTCAAGAATGAGAATAATGATTGTAGCAAATTTGTGCTAATTAACATAGTTATTTCACTTGCTGCTTCAAGACTCTGTCATTTTAGTTTGAAGAATTGGGGTGTTGAGTCATTTAATTGATAATGCCGACATATTTTGATGTGAAAATGATATATTGATTGAGATTTTTGGAGAATCCAAATTCATGCTAATTAACATAGTGATTCCACTTTCTGCTTCAAATCTTTGTCATTCTAGCTTGAAGAATTGGGGTGTTGAGCTATTTGATTGATAATGCATTTATGTTGTGATTTCAAAATGGTATGTATTGAATGACATTTGGAGAAGCATGATGAAACCACCAAATTTGGATTCTCCAAATCTCAAATCAATACACCATTTTCACATCAAAATATGTAGCCATTCTCAATCAAATAGCTCAACACCACAATTCTCCAAACTCAAATGCCAAAATCTTGAAGCAGAAAGTGAAATGATCACTATGCTAATCAGCACAAATTTTCTACAAATTTGTACTAAATCAACATAAATGATTTCACTTGCTTCTTCAAGATTTTGACATTCTAGTTTGGAGAATATGTTTTGATGGTTGTGATTTGCTGTTGATGGTGATTTTGAGCAGAGAATTATGAAGAGTTTGAGGATATGGGCTGCTGCAGAGTGTGTGTGGGGCGATGAAGGAACGGCAACGGTGGCGAGGTGAGGAGGATGCCCTGCTGCGCGCGTACGTGAAGCAATACGGCCCGAGGGAGTGGCACCTCGTCTCGGAGCGCATGCACCAGCCCCTCAACCGCGACGCCAAATCCTGTCTCGAGCGTTGGAAGAACTACCTCAAGCCGGGCATCAAGAAGGGCTCCCTCACCCCGGAGGAGCAGTCCCTCGTCATCCGCCTCCAGGCCAAGCACGGCAACAAATGGAAGAAGATCGCCTCTGAGGTCCCCGGCCGCACAGCCAAGCGCCTCGGCAAGTGGTGGGAGGTCTTCAAGGACAAGCAGCTCCGCCACCACAACGACTCCGCCCTAAAACCCCCCCTCGACCCCATCAACGACTCCAAATACGACCATCTCCTAGAGACATTCGCTGAAAAGCTCGTTAACCCTAACCCCCAAATGCCCCCTGTCCCCAATGGGGGGGCCCCGGCCCCCCCTCCCCCCTCCTCCTCCCTCCCCCCGTGGCTCGCCAGCTCGAGCGCCTCCTCCCCGTCTGTAAC
Source organism: Salvia sclarea (assembly GCA_036873715.1). Taxonomy (NCBI): domain Eukaryota; kingdom Viridiplantae; phylum Streptophyta; class Magnoliopsida; order Lamiales; family Lamiaceae; genus Salvia; species Salvia sclarea. Next base: position 5,041,959 of record JAYJMF010000030.1, read on the forward strand.
CCTCACATTGTCCCCCCTTCCCGCCCCGGCCCCTTCCCCGCCCCCCTCCTCCCTCCCGTGGCTCCAAAATACCGAAAACGCCCCCTCCCACGGCTTCCCCCCTTTTGTTGGCGGGGGCGTGATCGTGCCCGACCTAATTGAGTGCTGCCGGGAGCTCGAGGAGGGGCATCGCGCGTGGTCCGCCCACCGGAAAGAGGCTGCGTGGCGGCTGAAGAGAGTCGAGCTCCAGCTCGAGGCGGAGAAGGCGAGCCGGAAGAGGGAGAAGGTCGAGGAGATCGAGGCCAAGGTGAACGCGCTGCGGGAGGAGCAGAAGGCGACGATGGAGCGGATCGAGGCAGAGTACCGGGAGCAGCTGGCCGGGCTGAGGCGGGAGGCGGAGATCAAGGAGCAGAAGCTGGCCGAGCAGTGGGCCGCGAGGCACCTACGCCTCACCAAGTTCGTCGAGCAGATCGGGTGTCGGGCCGTCGCCTCGAACGACGCCCCGAACGCCCGATGAAAAGGTTGGATACATCAATATACTACTGCTGGGAAGAGAATTATCAATAACTTTGCTCACAAAAAACTGCATAGGGATATTTGGGGATTTGGTTTGTGTTTGAAATCCAAAAACTTGCTTTGGTTAGTTATAACTTGGTTGATTGAGGTGTTGTGTTTCTCTACAAACATTTACATTGTTGGGAAATATGTCATATTAATTTGAGTCATGTTTGTGTATTTCATTAACATTTTATAATGTTGTCTACTTATATATGTTTGAATATCAAATTGCAATCATGTGTAAGGGAGCTAGATAGCTTGTAAAGTTCTCAACAATTTAGCTATAAATAAATTGTAAATAAGTAGCAAAGAAAAACTAAATAATAAGAATGTATTATTATGGTTATATACAACATAGTTTTAACTTGAGAAAAAAAGGATACAATTCCAAATTTCAACCGAGGTGGACAACATCCGCTCCATATTAATCCGGAAAGCCTATTAATAAATATATACGGAATATAAGTTATTTAAAAATCAAATTTGGAGATAATAAAAAAAAATGAAAAATTTAAAAATGTTAAAGTAACTCACCACATTCTAATTAATAAACCAAATTAAATAAGATGAATGTGGCTACATCGTTCATCGATCTGAAAGTTCTGTCAATTCTTTCATGGGAATAAAACTGAAACACAACATTCTCGTTAGATAAAATTGAAATGTGACATTCTTGAAAATATACTTGTGTATATTTCGAGAGTGTAGCAAGTTATGTCATATTTACCCTTTCGGTTTTCATGGACTCGTTACGCTGACGAAGCTCGACGGTCCATTTACCTTCCAATCGTTCCTCAATAGATAGATTGCAACTATTATCCAAATTAGGGTAAATATTTCCAACAACACGAGAAATTATTCTTCGCCCAAGATAAATTTCTTTGGCATCTAATTTTACTCTTCCTCGTGTCACATACGGTAATAAAACGTAAAATGTCATTTTTACCGTGCCGACCTACAATGAAGGAAAAACAACCCTAATTAGAATATAAAACCAACAATATTTAATTAATTATATATGAAAACGCTATTAGTTGCAATAATTTTTTTTTCATCACGGAGACCAATTATAAAATGTATATACTCCTTTTTTATCCGATTTTTTTGTCATAAACATGGTTTTCATGATAATTAACTACTATGCTTTGAATTCAAGGTTAGTGTGAAGTGTTCTTAATTAAGTAAAATTGTCTTTGTATTTCCATATTGGTAATTTTTTGGTTTGCATCAAAAATCACAATTTTTGCACCAATTGCAAATTCGAACGAGTTTTTAATTTATGAAATATAACTAACCTCGTTCATAGCTAAAATATTCTCTTTGGTATCTTTGCAATGAAAGAGAGAAAAAGAAAATTTCCGTATATCTAATATTTGAGAAGAAGTGAGATTTCTTCTTTTTCGTCCACGATATTGGTTGATGGGGTGTGGCAATTCCTGCAAAATAAAGGAATTATAAAATTATTATTTATAAATAAAAATGAATTAAAGATATATGTACTTCTTATAGTAGAAATTAAGAATAATCATTTATTAATTTAAATGTTTATGAATAAATTAAAATATAAACATGATGATCTTTGATTCGATACTTTTAGTATTACTAGCAAGATGATACGTGTGATGCACGAAAAAATATTTGATTTAAATAAGTATAAAATTTGGGGAAACGAACATGACATTGTCGCCCACGAGGTCTAGTTTCGTGCCGCGGTGGTGGTGGCGACGGTGGAGGGTGATAACTACTTATTGGGTCGGGGTCGAGAACGCCGTTAACCCTAAAACACTTGTATTGGTGATCCCATATATTTGCTCCTGGCTGTGAAATGAAATTTTCAAAAATATATACACTAACACCCAAGAAATTATAATTTATCAAAGATAATAATACTATGACAGAAAGAAGTAGAAATTTGTACATATCGATTATGTGAGGTCGACGCCATTTAATTTTATGCAAATTTTAGATTGAAGGATTGGTGATTGAACTCTTAAGAGAGATGACAAAATTATGAAAGTAGTTCGATGATATTATGTAGAACGTGGAGATGTTTATTTATAGAGAAACGAGTGAGCATTATGTGTGATTTTTTTTAGCTGAAAAAAGTTTAATTAATAAAAAAAAAAAAAAAAAAAAAACGTGTTGAGATTTGATGTTGATATGTTATATATGTGAGCTCGAGATCAAGTGAAATACTATATGTTTTTATCTTATATATTGTAATGGACTTCTCACATGTAAAAGGCTAAATGGAACTCCTAATCACAATAGATTATTTAATTTCAACATGAGTTTAACCTATTTATAATCAATAAAAGCTTCGCTATTATTTTCTTCACATTAGGAATTTCAATAATTATTATTATTATTATTACTACTACTACGACGACGGTAGTCAACCGACACTATGACTTTAAATTTTTTTGTCAAAAAAAACTTTGTTGAAATCTCATGTGTGTACTATATATTATAAATATGTATACAAAAGTGAATGAAGAAGACGAAATTGCTCAAATAATATCATGAAGAGTCTGCTAAAATTCGAGTTACAAGGTTTTTTCGTGATTTAGGGCGAATTATTTGCTAAAAAATATAGAAAGTAGGGTAAATTATATCGCAAAAATATGGTAGATAATCTTGTAACAAAATTGAAGTTAGTATTCCATTTGTGACATTTTTGAATAGATTTTTTGTGCTACACTAATCATAATTACGACTAATCTAATGAAATCGAGGAAATCAAGGAAACTTATCCAATTTTGTTTAGCAGATTTACGACTGTATAATAGGATTACATAATTAATAATAATTGTTTTAATATTATATGCACTTTGCCACCCATCTAAAGTGCATATTACGTGGATATTTTCTTTTATATATTTCAGAATTACAAATTTCAGATGAAGATTACATGAATTTATTGTGTTGCACTTTATTTGTTTAATGTTATGTTGAGTAAACCGTTGGAAAAAAAAATATTAATTACTGTCAACCAGCTTATAAAATTTCCGTATTCAATAAATTTGTTAAATTTAGCTATTTAACTTAATTACAGAAATTAACCCCTTGAGCAGTTCTTAAATTTTTACTAGGCAGGCTATTGCAATTTATATTTAATACGCCATATTTTATTTTTATATTCCCTTTTCCCTAGCGAAATGTTGGACTACTTTTATAAATAATAAATATATTGTATTCATGCTATAGATATTTTTAATATATACATATCATTAGAGCTTCAGTGAGGCGGATCAAGACTCATATTCGAGTTCAAACTTTAGTAATATTATTGATCGTGATATATAAAGTATTTATTTTTATCATAAATCGTAATTTTTGTTCTTCGTTGGTAGTTGGTTTAGTAATATTTATGATTTATCATAAATCATAAATATTAGTAATATTACTAATATTTTGTAAGAGATTATCTTTTGAATTATAGTTGGGAGCGTGTGGAACCGAACTAAATTGAAACTTTGATTGCTATTATATTTATAAACTTATTTTATTATATTTTGAATTCGAATTGTTACCAGTTAAAAAGGTAAAAAAACTAAATTGGTTACCTCACCCATATTGGGCTACAATAATGGAGCAATAAGTAGCATGGGCTTCTTTAGATTTGCTAAAGAATTAATAATGATTAATGGACTTTCCATTTTATTCTTCTTCTTTTTTCTTAAAATGTGAAGTGCTAAATTTACACTCAAATTTAAGAGCACTGTAATTTCCATTAGTATTTATACTACTATATTTTGCACATATTATATATATATGATAAATAATTAAGAAGAACTAAATAGAAAATGAATCATTTCATTGATACGAGCAAATATACAAATACAACATGATGAAAAAAATGACATTGGCGAATTCTAATATGGTCCCTTGTTATTTGATAATTTGGACCACGCACGTTTCATATCCTGAGACATAAGTTGAAAATATGTTAGATTTAAACATAATTTTTTTTATAATATGTAACAATTCATTAAATAAAATTCAAAAATACTTACCATAGTTTCAATAAGTCTTTATTTGTTGTATAAGATGAATGTGGCCACATCATTCATGGATCGGAAGGTTCTCTCAACCATTTCATGGAAATAAAACTGAAACAACACATTTTTGTTAGTAAATTTAAGAAACAAATTAAATTCTTTCTATTAGCGTGAGATTTTATACTAAATTTTCCATATTATAGGTCATATTATTAACTCACCCTCTCGACTTTCAACGACTCCGTTCGTTCTCGGAGCTCGATGAGCCATCGGCCTTCCAGCCGCCGCTCGATGGGGAGATTTGTTTTATTATCTATAGGATAAATTTCTCCTACAACCGGAGAAATTCCCCTATTGCCAAGGGAAGTTTCTTTGGCTTCCATTCTTCTGTTCCCATCCTTTTCACGAGGCGTAAGGACGTAATATGTTTTGGTTCCAACCTCAGCCTAAAACATCACAAAAGTCATATATGTACGTAGTCTGACTTTTAATAGAGTACATAATTTAAACTAACGACTTTTTAATCTCAAAGATAAATATAATACCTCCGTCATCTCCAAAACATTCTTACTCATCTCAGCACAATAGAAGAGTTTAAAAGAGAAAACACGGACTTCCAAAATCCGCGACGCAGTGAGATTCCTCCCTCTGCGTAGACCATCCTGCAATCAAAAAATATATTAATAATTTAACTATATATATAAGCAAAAATCAAAATACATACATATATATACACACACACACACACATCTTCCACGAAAACACAACATTTTTGGTGAGAAAATAGCCAACTTAATAGAACAATTTTTTTAAAAATAAAATTAAAATTAAATAATCTGATATGATATATTTTCCAGCTTCCTCTAAAACCTTATAACTAAGTTGATAAATACAATTAGGTAATTAAACATATATATAGTTTTTATTATGATGAAGAGGCTGCTCCGGCGGCTACCTGCGGCGGCGCCGGGGCACGCTCGCTTATCGGCGTCGGAAAGAGAACTCCGTCTACTCTCGTGCAGCCAAATTCTGCATCCCAAACTACTTCCCGATTCTGCAAAATCATCATCCAAATTAACTAAATCCAAATTCAATCAAATGTTCAATCAAAAACACACACACACATTCACACAAACACAAATGTGCGTGAGAGAGAGAGAGAGAGAGAGAGATACGCTTAAATCATGCGAGCCGGAGCCCGAGGCGGCGCCGGAGCCAGAGCCCGAGGCGGCACCGGCGCCGGAGCCGGAGCCGGAGCCGGAAGCGGAGCCAGAGTTTGAGCTTGACGCCATTTTCTGTGTGTGTGTGTTTGCGTGTGTGAGAGAGAGATCAGAGAGAGATGATATTTGTGAAAGCTGGAAAATTTGATATATATAGAGAGAGAGGCAACGTTTTTCTCATCTCCTCTTCAGAAAAACAGCCGGAAAAAATTGCTTTTTGAAGAAAGGAATGCGTTGTAAATGTGAGAAAAAGCTAATGGCAGTTTGCATTGATCTTATCTCTGCCATGCTTTTTTCTCCACAGATTCTCGCTGCATATTGCTGTGTTGAGAGATGTTATTAGGTTTTTTCTCCACCAGCATACACTGAATATTCTTACCTTCAATTGTTTTTGGGAAAATTGCATTAAATGTGGGATTATTTTTTAAAGGAAGTTAATTAGGTGCTGCGCCTGTTTGTTTCCGGTGGCTTACAACGGTATCGTCGTCGTCGTCGTCGTTCGTTGGCCGTTGCAAGATCTTTGTCATCAGTTGGCCGTTGGAAAATATTCGTTTAAGTATAACGTTTTTAATTTTGTCGTTTTTTGTCCGTCGCTGTGTGATCTATGTCGGTTCGTTGGCCGTTGAATCTTTTGCCTTTGTTGATCGTTGGAGAATATTTGTTCAAGTATAATGGCTTTTTTTGTCGTCAGTTGACCGTTGGAGAATATTCATTAAGTATAACGGTTTTTTTGTCGTCAGTTGGCCGTTGGAGAACATTGCATTAAGTATAACGGTTTTTTGTCGTTTGTTGCCCCGTTGTCTTGTGATCTCTGTCAGTTCGTTGGCCGTTGAATTTTTTGTCTCTGTTGACCGTTGGAGAATATTTGTTTAAGTATACGTTTTTTTTGTCGTCAGTTGGCCGTTCGAAAATATTCATTAAGTATAACGGTTTTTTTGTCGTCAGTTGGCCGTTGGAGAATATTGCATTATGTATAACGGTTTTTTGTCGTTTATTGCCCCGTCGTCGTGTGATCTCTGTCAGTTCGTTGGCTGTTGAATTTTTTGTCTCTGTTGACCGTTGGAGAATATTTGTTTAAGTATAACTTTTTTTTTTTCTCGTCAGTTGGCCGTCGGAGAATATTCATTAAGTATAACTTTTTTTGTCGTTTGCTGTCCGTCGTTGTGTGATCTTTGTCGGTTCGTTGGCAGTTGAACCTTTCGTGTTTGTTGATCGTTGGAGAATATTTTCTCAAGTATAACGTTTTCTTTGTCCTCGTGTGATCTCTGTCGTTGGTCATTGAATAGTTTGTCTTTGTTGAACGTTGAAGAATATTTGTTTAAGTATATAACGGATTTTTGTCAATTGTTGTCGGTGGCTGTGTGATCTCCGTCGTTCGTTGGCCGTTGAATCTTTCATGTTTGTTGATCGTTGGGGAATATTTGTTTAAGTACGGCGGTCTTTGTCATCCGTCGGCCGACGTATATTTGTTAAGCACAATTAGTGATCAGTCGTAATTGATACGATTACTTTTCTTGATCAATTACACCACGTGCAATTACGACTACTTTTCTTGATCAATTACACCACGTGGGACAGAAGGAGTATATATTTGGATGTACGGTGCATCAATTCTAATTAAAATTCACCAATCTCTAAGTAAATTTATTAAAAATCAACTAACTTGTTAATTACTATTGAAATTTAATTGGAGTGGATCCATGTAAGTGTCGAGTGCGTCTCTTTTCTTGATGATTAGTTTTACGTTTTC
>JAYJMF010000030.1:5067929-5088032 GCA_036873715.1 Salvia sclarea
TATTATTATTATTATTATTATTATTATTATTATTATTATTATTATTATTATTATTATTATTATTATTATTATTTGGAACTTGGGTTGCATGTGCAGTTTTTGGGCAGCCCAAAGGAAAGGAAGAAAAGGGCTTTTATTTTTTCCAACTTAAGAATTTTTATTAGGTATTATGCTTATTTTTGGGCTAATAATGAACATATTTGAACAAAATCCAGCCCAATTTATTTATCCACCGCTGACTAATTATTGGAATACTTTCATTTATAATTCCGAATTAATCAAAAAATTAAAAACTTATACAATGATTCCCTGAAATGCTATGTGCAACACCACAACAAACGAAATCTCTTCGCCTGCAAAAACAAAATCGAAACAAATGTGGATCTGAAGGAGCGAATCTCCACCTAATTTCGAGCTCAGAATCACGAAAACGGTGGTTTCTGAACTCGATCTACTAAATTTTGATGTTCATTTCCGAACTATAATGACCTTTGATACTAGTGATGTTGTAATCATCCTGAATTAGTTAGGCAAAGCTTATGAAAAAATATTAGTTATGAAAAGGGAAAGTAGAAGAAGTAGAGGAGGGGGTGAAAGTGAGTTGACATTGCTGTAGCCTCTTATTTTGGCAGAGCCAAACTTTGTTATAGTGAAATATGATTATGATTGTGATGTATCATATAGATTGGGTGCAGACAATATTTTGAAGTACTACACAAGAGATAGATTTACATGTGTTTTTGAGTAGGATGTTGAAAGCAATTGATAGTTGCTTATAACAGATCAAATCACCACAAACTAAACTCATTATGTGAATGGTGTAGAATTCCCTTTGCCCTTGCTTCACTTGATCATATTCTTGATTTTTTTAAGGGAAATATGAGTAATGTAAATCATGAAGAATCATCAAAACACAATGTCCCTCAAGCCAGGTAAGGAAATTTGCGGTCCAACACACGGGCTACGGACACTGTCTCTCGAACTGAGCTAAACCATGGGTCGCTCCATGAGAGACTCTCACAAGCATATCCTCGGTCCTCCTCTTCTTCTGGGTTCGCCATCAACCAAGCCACGAGAATCGAATCCATAAACCGATCTAAATCACCAAAACCAAACTCCTTTATGTCAATGTTGTAGAATTCAGCATTCCCTTTGATTATTGCACTTGATCATATTCTTCAACATGAATCTTATGCTGCAGTTGATCATTCTTGATTGTTCTAATCCATCCAAGAATATGAACCCTAAATGCTTGATTGGGCTTTGATCATTCTTGAACATGAATGTCTATTGTTTAAATCTTTCTAACCCATCCAAGAATGCCCATATGCCTGAATGAACCATAAATGCTTGGTTCGCCTTTGCTGCCATCGACAACTACAAGTCGATCATCTGGGGTTCGAGGTTTGCAGGTCAACATCGAGAAGGCGATCATGGCCCGTTGCAGGACAACATCGAGAAGACGAGCTCCATGGGAGAGCCGATGGCACCTCAGATCATAACCAACAAACTTCCCAAGATTGAAAATTACACTGCAAATGTATAGAATTCTTTCACCAACAAAAGCATTTACTAAATATGAATCAATGGCTGCTCCAAAACAAGTATGCAAAAAAAGAAATAGATACGTATAGATATGCTAAAAGAACAACTTCAAACACAAAGGTTATCACCAGCCGTTCAAGAAAAGAGCAGCTTCTTACAAAAAAAAATAATCCCAAAAAACAGAGTTTGTTAATTAAATAAGGAAAAATAAACAGTATGAGAGGAGGATATATTCATTCATCTTCACCCATGGGTGTTGACAGCTTCCCACAGCAAGTTCCTGGGCTTCATCGAGAAGTCCCTCGCCTCGACGGCCGCGGCCCTGAGCGTCCGCAGCGTCCACTTGTTCGCCTCGACGAAGGTCAGGCTCCGGTAGGGCAGGTTGTGCTTCTTGCAGAGCTCTTTGATAATGGGAGAAACCTTCCTGAGATGGCAACGGGGGAGACGAGGGAAGAGATGGTGCTCGAGCTGGAACTGCAGCCCGCCGAAGAACCAGTCCATCCACGAGGGGCAGTCGATGTCGATGGTCCCCGCCGTCTGCTTCTCGAACCAGTTGTTCCCCTTGGGGGGGCCGACATAGACGTCGGCCGCGAAGTGGTTGAGCGTGAACTGGATGTGCTGGATCGAGCAGACGCAGAAGCTCGCGAGCACGAAGATGACGCGCTCGGTCCAGTTTGGGAGGCAGGAGACGAGGAGGGGAAACCAGGTCCAAAACACCATGATTCCGGCGATGTTGAGGGCTCGATCGGGGACGCGGCGGTGGGGGGAGAGGAGGAGGAGGAAGGTTTGGAGGTAGAGATTGACTCTGGCGACGCACATGACTGGGTAGTATGTGAGGTGTTGGTAGGAGATGAAGAAGCGTGCAACTGGATCGAATTCGAGCTTTCTGCCGTAGAATTGGGAGGTGAGGTTGGAGAAGAAGCGGCTGGAGACGGCGAGCATGGGGAGGTGCTGGAGGTCGGGGTCGTAGTCGAGGGAGTTGCAGGCGATGTGGTGCGCGTTGTGCGTCCACTTCCACCACGCAATGCTGATGCCGGTGAGGCAGTTTCCGGTGAGGATCTGCGCGAGCTTGTTGAATTTGGGGGAAATCATGATGTTGTAGTGGCCGGAGTCGTGCCCTAGGTAGGCCACCTGCATCCAGATGAATCCGAGCAGGCCGCCGGCGAGGGCGTGCGTGAGGACTCCGTCGCGGCGGAGGACGCCGTAGAAGCAGGCGGCGAGGAGGACGGAGACGAAGCAGAGGCTGTAGATCGTGCCGTGGCCTTTCTTCTCGAAGAGGCCGGATCTGGAGAACTGCGTCGCGAGGTTGCGGTAGTCGCGCGACATGTCCGAGACGTGGAAGTCGCGGAGGTGGTAGCCGGTGTAGAATCTGTCGAGGTGCTTCCAGGCGGAGCCAGGGTGGAAGGCGATGAACGCGTCGGTGACGTCCTGGCCGCCGAGGTTCAGGAGCGGCACCTCGCCGCCGGGGTGCTCCTTCGCCCAATCCGTGACATTGTAGACTTTCCCCTGGATCGAGAGCCACAGATCGCCGGATTTGTTGTGCTTTCTGAGCTCGTCGGAGGTGATGTACTTCTTATCCTCGTCGGCGGCGGCGGTAGCGGCCATGGTCGATGATTCTCGATGCGCCACCGCGGAGATCTGGAAATCCGGTAACCTCCGGAGATCTACTTCCAAATCTGCAAATTTTTCAAAAACACGGATATGTCGCCGTTGCTGTCTGCTTACTCTCTCCTCCGCCTGAATCTGGCAAAAATGCAGGAGCGGAGATCAAAATCCGATAACCGGCTGGAGATCTACTTTCTCTCTCCTCCTCCGAATCTCCTTCAAATCCGCAGATTTTGAATCCGTTACGCTGCGCAAAAACACAGATATTGCCGTTACAGTCCGTTCACATCACCGATTGAATCTGGAAAAAAAAAATGCAGGAGCGAAGATCAAATCCTTACAATCTGCAGAGAGAGAGATAGAGAGAGCAAATCTGCAGATTCTGAATCCGTTATGTCGCGCAAAAACACAGATGTTGCCGTTACTATCTGCTCACAACACCGATTGAATCCGGGAAAAAAAATGCAGGAGCGGAGATCGAATCGTTACAATCTGCAGAGGTAGAGAGATAGAGAGCAAATCTGCAAATTTTGAATCGGCTATATCGCGCAAAACACGGATATTGCGGTTAGAAAATCCGCTTACAACTCCGATTGAATCTGGAAAAATTACAGGATAGCGAAAACGAGGATCAAATCGTTACAAACTGCTGCAGCAGAGAGAGAGAGAGAGGAGACTATATGGAGATGGAGAGAGAGAGAGAGAAGAGGTCGTGTGAAGGTGGAATGCGCGTGGACAGCAGCGAATGATGCGGCGAGGCGGTTGTTGAAGAGATATGTATGTAATGTATCTATACACACACACACACACACACAGCCTGCCGCTCACTAATTAAAGGATTTTAGAATCCTAACAGGAATAAATAACTCTCTCGTTTCTTTCTCCTTTTAAGAGGAAAAGGAAAACGCCTTTATTATTTATTTGTTTGATTAATTCAAACAGCAACATAAACATGCCTTAATCTTCCCTTTTATTTTATTTTTCCTAATCGTATAGTAATTAGTTAATTACACCTTTATATACTGTATTTATTTATTAAAACAACAGCAGAAACACGCCTTGTATCTTCTTTTCTTCAATCCTATTATTACTTCTTCTTCTCTTTTTTTTTGAACGTGGTGAGTTTTTTTTTTTTTTAATATTTTTAACGGGTATGTTAAAAAGGTAAATTAATAAAATAGTCACGAATTATGGCCTAAATTCGAGTTTTAGTATTGCTCATAAATTGTTGCAATAATAATATACACCAATTATCCATAAAAATTATGATCTTTTTTCAATTTTCAGCGTGCATGTATCACTTAATCCTTATAATTTAATTCTATTACTCATTATTTACATAATAAAGGCACTTTTAGGCTTTTAGCATATATTTTCTCGACATTCAATCAACATCCTCTGGGGCGATTTCTCTACTCAAAAAATATCTATAAAACACTTTATTAGATTTCGTATCATCCACTAAAATATTTATTGTGGACGGAGAGAGTGTTTTATTTATTTATTTATAGCAAATCGATACATTCAGATTTTTCCAATAATCTTAAAAATGATGTTGACGTCAATGCAAAATCGGACGAGTGTTTCACGTATCACTTGCGGAACAACGTTGTATTATTATTATATGTATATGAAAATGAAAAAAAAAAATCAAATTTAGTGAATTTTCGGCAATATATCCTATAAACCAAAATAGGTTCAAACTCATAGATATGCTAGAAAATGACATTCATCATAGAAACATAAAATAGGATCTCAATATTGCTTTAGCCTAATATTAATCCACACAAGATAATGATTTGAGAATGACATTAATTACACAAACCTAAAATTGGATTTCAATATAGATTTCCAATATTTACTTTTAAAGGAAAAAATTGAATAAAATAATTAAAGTGATATGTGGGCGATTACTGCGCTGCTAGTTAAGTCATGAGTAACGATAAATGAGAAATTAATTAAATAATTTAACAACGACTTAAATAAACCAATAAAAATGTTTGATGAGAAAAAAGTAAAGTTGACAGATATTTTGGGTAGCTGTTGAAATCAAAATCGTGGCCCTCTATGTGCCAGATAGAATATGGGAATACATGAGGTGTTCTTGTTATCACGTTACATGTCCCTCTCAATAAAGTTTTATTATATTTTAATAAATCAAAAATATCTAAGACGTTTCAAATTCTTATTTGTTTTTAAATTTTTTTCACTACTTTATTCTTTTGTACTATATCTGACCACGTCCATATATTTTTATTCTTTCTATTTTTAAAATTCCATCCCCGCCCACTATAGTCTACAAAAGATAGTGAGATAAAAAAAAAAGCCCAAAATTGGCGCGGGCTAACCCGAACCATCCGATAAAAAATGTTGGTTATGATCGAATTTTGTTATCTCGAAATAAAAGGTGCCTGGTGAGTTTAGTGGGCTAGCCTGAAAATCGAGTGAATTGTCAGATTAATCGATTTAATCTTTATTACTTTATAATTTTTAATTTGATAATAAGGTTTTGATGTTTGTAGAGCGTGCTTTTTATTTTCTCCAATGTCTATTTTTAAATCAATGAAAAATTAAATATTTTGTCTGAAAAACGCGATATAATATTTGTTAGAAAATATATTACGAAAAACAATCATATATATTTTTCGTAAATATTTTGTCCCGACGGGCTAGACCTAAATCGAGAGGATTAGAGTTAGGTTCGAAATATTTTTGCCCAACTAAAAAGAATCCGATTGGCCCGAATCGAAAATAGTCTGAGACTAAATGGATTGAGTTCAAATGGGTTCCCGATTGACATCCCTAATATTATTTGATTATTAAAACCTGAGCAAAATTGTGAACTTTTAATTTAGTTTTTGTCAAATTTACTTAAATATCTACTTAATTGTGTGGCACTAAAGAAAAAGTTGAAGAGTTATAATAAAAAAATTGGGATGGCAAAGTGGTAAAACTGAGAAAGTTAAGGGGACCAAATATGATTTTTGGCTCTCTTTTATTTTATCATTGTTAATGAATACAGTAAATAAAAATATCTAAATCATCTAAAGTCATATATAAAGTCTACACCTCTTGTCCTTACAGTTTCTCCAAGAGAAACTCTATCAAGATTATAATAATAAATTAATAACAGCGATTAACGACAAAATGGCATAAAATTCTTCTCCACGAATTCGCCACAATTTATTGTTTTTTATTTTCTAAAAAAATATATTTGGTTAATTGTTTTAATTATTTTCCAAGTTCTTGTTATATAAAATTAGTATCAAAGTTAATTCAAAATATACCAATAAAAGATATAGATCATATGCATGGAATGCTAGATTACAGATTAAATTACAATAATAAAGATGTAAAAATCCAACAACAGAGCCGAAGTCGATGCAATTAAGCCGATTATCAATTATATAGGACTTGTAGTATATGTGTCGCATTAATGCAAATAATTTTTGCTTATATTCAACAATTAATTAACAATTAAAAAGCATATTCCACAATATTCCTTCCTCTACGGCATTATATATTTATCTTAATTTGTTGAATCCATTGTATAATAAATAAAGAAAAATATTGGAGATGGACTTGCACAACAAACATTTACCTATCTCGTATGTGATATGTCTCTTTCTAACCTCATATAATTAATTAATATTAATTAATAAACCCCCAAAACAATAGAGAGAACTCAATCTTCGTTTCTTTTCATTATTTTATTTATTCTATTCAATTTCTTCCTTGTTGAAATATTTTTTTTTTCCTTCAAATATTTAAGACACTCTTGTAATAATGATAGAATTCAGATAATTAAAAATCTATAAAAGTTGTGATCATCATCATCTCATAAATTAATGGATTCCATACCAAATATTGTGATTTCGAAAGAAAAAAAAAAAGGGGGCGATAGATTCGATGTTAGATGACAACAAAATATTGTAACTCTTAATTTTGTCGATTCCAATTTCTTCATCACGTTTCTTCTTTCAACCGTGACTACATGCACCAATTGGATCCATTCTAGCACACACCTCGATTTAGGGCTCATTGAGATTCCAAGAGGTGAAATTACCATTATACCCTCGCAAGCAAACAACCTTAAAAATTTTTTTTTTTTTTTCTGTATTAATTGCAAAACGTAACACTTTGTGAACACATCTTTCGAATATATTCTCTTGCATATCTTTCTATACGAAATCCCAGCATATTTCCGACAAGAACTTGAAACATCATCATCATGGGCGGATCTAAGTGGAGACGGAGGAAGGGGGCTTAAGCCCCCATCAAAGGGAAAAATATGTTTTATTTTAAAATTCTTATAAAATGGTCAAATTTCTCAATATTTTGTGCTGATCATTATGTAATAATCCCCTCGTCCACGATAAACGTTCACTTATTTTCTCTTTCTTTTGTCCGCGGAAAAACGTTCACTTTCCTTTTATGGACATGGACCCGGTCGCCCGGACACCCCTCCTCACATGTTGTGTCACTAAAGCAAGTGAACGTAAGTCTTAAGACCAAAAAAGAAATTCTGAAACTGGAAATTTAGACAACTTAGCTCGTACTAAAATATTTTTTTTCCGCATCGGCCCCCGATCGTCGTCCATCTTCGCCGGTCCTATCACCATCTCATTTTTTACCACATCTTACACAAGTTGATGCATAAATTTTGTGAAATTTACATACAAATCTATAAGCAAATCTATGTTAAAGTTTGGAGAAATATAGTAGGAGGGGACCTATATATTGTCTTTTTTTCGACTAACTTTTTTTTGGTCCTAGAACCTTCCTGGCGTTTACTTGTGCTTTCCCCAACATCTAGGGACCCCTGTCTCCTTACAACAATTTCAAATTCAAAAATTAAATTAATTTAGTATTATTATTGTATGCACATGAATATCAATTTAAGAATATATTGTAATATGATATACATCCCTGTCTGTCCCTTCACTTCTCAATGCTCATTTCCAATCTCACAACAAGCTTAAACCATTTCCCTTGTTTTGTGACAAGAAAGCTTATAATTAGGTCTGGTGTTTCTGTCTCCATTCCCCCCTGTCTCAATATTTGAATTTTTCTATGTTCAATTGTTCATAAATTAATAATGTCACACCCACACGCGCGCTCCCACACACACACGGAGCTAGGTCTCTTGGACTCAAATTCACGGGCAAGTTTTTCAAGATTTGTGGGATTTTGTATACGAGATATGATACCGGGATGTGGGACCCGACTTGAGATCAGAAGGGGTCTCGTGTTGAAGCCACACTTTCTATCCCACATCGATTTGGTAAATGATCATGTCACAATATATAATAATGGACTACTCTCCCCTCTCATAAGATCTTTTAAGGAGGTGAAGGTCCCGTTTTTAATATGATATGAGAGCTAGCCCAAGTGTTCGATGAGGATAATTATGTTAACGTGTCGAAGTCTGATTTTCCTTCGGGGCCAATATATGAACGTGGACTATCCTACCCTTTTTTAAGCCTTTTAAGGGGTGAATGACTCATTTCTAATATCTCGACTCTGAGTCTAGAGTTTCAAGGCCAAGCCATTGGGCTTACTCAAGCTAGCAAATTGTGTAGAGGCCACAGATGTGAATTTGATCTTAGCCAAATGTGTTGGAAGCATGTAAATGGCAGCTTATGAATTATGATATTTAAAAATATATTTATGAGGCACAAAATTTCATTATATGAAGCATGGTCCTTGGCTTATTCTTCTGACACATCTTGGCTTCAATCCTTCCCATAAAACCTCCTGGAAATAATACTTGTTAATTTTATTATGGACATGGATGGCCCTTTAGTTTAATTTATATAAACTAGCTAGCTTTAGCTATGGACTTCAATTATGTACCACATTATAATATCTTCTTCATGTTCCCATCATTCTTCTCAATTATTTTAATTTGATTACAACATATATTATTGTTATTGCTACATGTTACAATAGTTGTTAGACCTAGTTGTTGGAGTCGATATTTCAATCAATATTGATGATAAATGTTATTGGAGTGTGGAGTCTGAATATACTAAACACCAAAGTTCGACCACGGTGATCCAGTTGGGCAAACAATTCTTGTGCTCCTGGCCCACATTTCACCCACAAACGGAATCCTAATGAGACTAGGATTAGAGTCCAAATGTTACATTTCAAGATTGTCATATTATCTTCGTAAATTTTGTTGGAGTGTAGAGTCTGAATGTACTAAACATTGAAGTCCGATCATAATGATCCAATTGAATAAGCAATTCTTGTGTTATTGGCCCACATTTTCTGCCAGACGAAATTCTAATGGGCTTAGGATTAGAGCTTGGTTGTTATTGTATTTAAATAATTGTTTTACAGTTGTAATCTATATTCAAAAACATTATATTGAAACGAACTGGGTAAACAATTATTGTACTATTACTTTTATATCGTGATTGTGGTGTGTTATTTCGAACCACGCATAGCATCCATAAAAGTTGTATGCCTCATTGAGTTGGGACTAAAAAAGGTATAATACTTTTTTCCAATCACCAAAAAAGTATATAATATATACATACCACAAGTAAGAAAGGCACATTTTTGCTAATTAATTAATCAATCAATCTCATGCATAGATTATCTTTACTAATTAAATAAATAAAAACTTGCCAACTTTTATACATACATATATATAAATAACAAGTGACATTGACAAAATCTCTTTGTCAATCTGTCTACAAAAATAGCAAAAACCTCCAAAATCACACCCTTCAACATGCCATGTGTGCTTGTCCATCTCCCTATATATACCAACCTCACTCTCTCATTCCCTCCCAATTCCATTCCCTCTCACCAAATCTCACCTCAAATCAACGCTAAATCTCTCCCAATTCCATTGCCTCACACCAAATCTCAGCTCAAATCAACGCTAAATCTCTTCTTCTTCTTCTTCTTCAATTCAACCTAAAATCAGCTTCACATTAAATGGAAAATTCGCAGCAATTAGCGACGGAGAGCTTCTCCTACAGCTGGCTGATAACCGCTCCGCCGCCGCCGAAAATCAGAAAATTCGAAGACGACGATGAATTCCGCTTCGACATTCCTTCATCATCCTCTCCCGATCTCGCCAACGCGGATGAGATATTTCTCGAGGGGCAAATCATGCCGATGCACGCCGCCGCGGCCAGATCCGCCGCCGCGCCGTCGCCGGCGGCGGAGAGGAAGCGGAATTTCAGCCTCGCGAGGTGGCGGAGGTCGTCGAGGAAGATCCTGCGCAGGTGGTTAGAATTCGTGAATTGGAGAGTAGGCTGTGCGAGGAAGAGCATTCGAGTTGACGATCTGCAGCGGAAGGTATTGGAATCTCTCGAAGCCTCGCCGCGGCGGAGCTCGTCGTCGGCGTATTCCGATTGCGGAGACGAGATTTATTGCCTGAAAATCGATCGGAATTGGAGGAATTCTCCGATTCCGACGAGCCCTAGCTATGCTTGCTGCGATGGCGCTGATGAGAATTCAATTCGCGAAGCTATTCTCTACTGCAAAAAATCTATAGGTTTGTTATTATTATTATTATTATATTTTTTTGCTTTAGTTAGCTAATTAACTAATTATATCTCTTAATTAATTACCATCCTGATTAATTATTTCCTTAATTTTCAGAAAAATGACGAGAATGCGAGGAAATCGGCAAAAACATGGATGCATCCACTCTAATTAGGAATTTAATTAGGGCGGATGCAGAGTTTTGAGATAATGCATGCATTAGCATTAAGATTTAGGGATATTATTATTGAAGAGAGATTGATACATTGTCGATCCTTTTATATCATTATTATTGCACACATGTGAATAGATTTAGCAATAGAAAATTTATGTGTAATTTTTTTTTCCTTTCTAGAAATATTTTTTTAGACAAAAAGGTCATCATGATTTGTGGGAAGAAGGGAACAGCTTCTTATCAGATTGGATAACTTAATTGGCATTTTCTATGTTGATATTGCAATTTTTTTCATGGTGAGAGGGGTCACATGTTTCATTTATTTATTATTGTATATATAGCTTTATGGGACTTTTTTGTTATTTTATGCGAATTTGAATCGATTTTGAGATATGTAGTTCAAATAAAATTATTGAAATCGTACAATATTAGCTAGATACATGTAGTAACCATTCTACATGTTTGAGTTGCAATAATTTAGGCTCGTACACAATGTCATGATAAAAAGGGTAAAACATTATTGAAATTCAATAGGGAAGAAAGAAAATCTTACTAATAACATTTCAAAAATAAATTCGACTCTGCTCGACCGATTCTCATACCATCTCGACCTCAAATTCATGTTATTTCAATGTATCACCACGTGAAAAAAAAAAATTATTCCGGTTTAACTAGATTGGTTTTTCACTACAATCTAATGAGTTTGTATTGGTTCACCCTACCTGTTTCGATGGCATCTATAATCACGAGACTGGCTTCGAACCCAACTAATTAATATCCATTTATCATGTATAATTAACTATTGCAAGATTAAGTTTATATGTGCTTTATTAACAACATTTCAAAACTAAATTCGACCATACTCGACCGATATTGTCAAACCAGCTCAGCTTCGAATACATGCATTGCATTGTATTGCAACTTAAAAGAATTTATTCCGACTTAACTAGATTGATTTTTCATAATAATTTGATGAGTTTGTATCGGTTTGCCCTGGCAATTTCGACAGTTCATAATAGTTACAAGATTTGCTTCGCCAACTAATTAATATCCATTTATCATATAATTAATTAGTAGGAATAGATTGACCATGGACTAATTAATCATTTGCAAATCCTCAACCAATATTCAAACTCATCTAATTAATTAGTCAATTAATTTGGTGGCAATAGCAACAATAAGGAGAGACAAATAGGGTCCATGCAAGACATGATATGCCAATACAACACCATCACTTTTTGTATTTATAGGCTAAATATTATTGTCTTTCATTGCAACCGTATCCCTATAGAATTAGAGGGCACGACAATTGCTAATTAAAACATGATGTTTCATGTGTATTTCAAACTAGCCATGAATATGATTGGGGGACCAAACCCTCCAATACATCCTACTTGTCCTAGCTAAATATATATTGCTATTACATCCTTTTCTCAACCAAAATGCCACACTTTTGGCTTAATTAATTGTGGCCTAATTAAATTTACTCCTCACATGCAAATGGATGGAAAATAAAGTGAAACATGATGGAGAAAATGTAACAATTTTTGGAGAGTAGTTGGTCATTTAGAATCACTCATGTACCATCGAATTCTGGAGAAAAAAATACTGATTAACGATGTTTCAAGGACCACGTATTGTTAGGATTGCGAAGGACACAAACACCGTTGATTGAATAGCAGCTCATTCGATTAATTCTTTTCATGGTTAGTATAAAACCGCATATTTACATATATATGTAGCTATGAAAGGTGAAATCAAATAGACTTTAATTTAATGTATATCCAACAAATAATTATATATTCCTTTACTAGTATTTTTCTTGATAAAATGTAGCATGGAAGAAGTTGAAATCAGATAAATTTTTAATGTATTATAAATACTTAAAATGAACTCTTTCAAATAGTAATCGATATGTATCAATTCGCCCACAACTAATTATTTGATTCGGATAAACAATTATTTTGATCATTTATTTTTGGGTGTAGTCTATTATCATAACTCTAGAAAATTTGGCAGTTTATGAGCAAAAGCCTATATATAGGCCCAAGCAAATATACCTTTATAGATTGTTATTATTTATACCAACACATGCTCTTGTTCTTGTTTCAATCTCTTATGTCAATTTAGGAATAATAATACTTATCGTTCCAACTTTGCATGTTCAACTTTTTAGCCACTTATTGTTTTGTTATGTTTTTCTTCCCCACAGTTCTCTCTATGTACGTGAAAATGGCATAAAAATCAATGCTTTGTCAAAAATAAAAAGCAAAATAGAAAATTCACAATTTTTTATTGGGAAAAAAATGTGAAAAATAATATTGTTTTGTTTTGTTTTCCCCCCATATATCTCTCTCTATACGTGAAAAAAGCATTATATATAAATACTTTATCAAAAGTAGAAAAATAAAATGTAAAAAGCAAAATAGAAAATTAACAAATTTTTATTGAAAAAAAAAATGTCAGAAGTGGGATTTGAACCCACGCCCTCGTAAGAGGACCAGAACTTGAGTCTGGCGCCTTAGACCACTCGGCCATCCTGACTAATTGTTCATTAATTTGCAAATAAATAATTTGTCAATTAATAGAATTTTATTCAAATAATAGATTTTGTTGTCTTTACATGTAATATTTTATTACCATTATATTTAATATTGTTGGATGATTCTTATAGAGCGTTCCATACCATCTACAAGGTAAGTGTGAACTAAGCATGGGCGGAAATCGCACGAGTTCTCGACGTTTTACCCAGAAAAAAACGAATAAGGTAACATTCAGACAAACTGTTGAGATAAAAGAGAGGAAAAAGGGAATCTAAGTATACACGTTCGAGCTGATTGGAAACAACGACAGGTCTTGGCTTAGATTAGGGGACCAGAGACAGAGGGGCACGTCGGGCACCAAGCATGTCGGAGAGGATCGTCGTTGTCTTGTTGAGGCTTTGTTTTTCTGCGGTTGAAAAAATATAGCGAGAGAGCTTGGTGTTTTTCCATGCCCAAATGAGGCCAATGGAGGAAGGCTGCAAGAAGATGTGAATGAGGTGTAAACAATACAAATAAGAAACATATTGTTTGTGAGAATGTGAAAAAAAGTGAAAAACCAATTTATGTATGCCACTCATTTTGGGACCATTTCGCAAAATTGTGGTGCCTATTTTGGATTTTCAAAGGGTTAATTAATGTTTTTGGCTTTGCAACTTTATTGGGAGGATCATGTTGTGTTTTTGTAATACGATATGAAATTAAAATGCAACGTTAGTTTTGTTATAAATGTAACAAAAGAATTAAGAAAAAATAATTGAAATGAAAAATTTAAAATATAAAAAATTGTCAGAAGTGGGATTTGAACCCACGCCCTCGTAAGAGGACCAGAACTTGAGTCTGGCGCCTTAGACCACTCGGCCATCCTGACAAGATGCAAATTAATCATAAATTGTTTTATAATTATTATTGGAAAAAAATTAAGAAAACATTTAAGAGATGCCTAATTTGTTACTTTTCCCAATATATTTATAGCCAAAGTTGTTTCATACTCCCTCCTATTTTTTATATATGTGTCGTTTTGGCATTACTAACTATTTGCAATTTGAAATGACGTTTTGAGCTTTTATACCAAAATTGCCCCTTAATTAATTGAGAATTCCAATACCAGAAAATGACTTTAGTGTGTAAACGAATGGTTCTTATTATTTTTAACTCAAAAAAGCACATTTTTTAAACAACTAAAAGCATATTAAATGGGGTTAATTTAGTCAAAATATTTTCTTATTAATAAGTGTGCATAAGCTAAGGATGTCATATATAAAAAATTTGGAGGGAGTATATGTGTTGTTAATAATAAAACTAATTGAGGTATTGTTGTGGCACATTAATAATTAGTGAAAGTGTGGGTCTAATAAAAGTATAAGTAAAATAGAATAATTTTCACTTGTAGATAGTTAGATACAAAAATTACTTAGCCTTTAGTTTTTATGAGGAATTTGAGTTCTCTTTTGTAGCTATCATATATTTATCATGTTATGATGTTCAAATTCGTTTTTCATTTTTATGTAATTTGTAAAAAGACACCATGACATTTTAGGTAGGAACAATTACCACATACATATATAGAACTATCAAAATATTGGACCAACGCCGCACCCATCAAATCTCGAAATTCAGTCGTCTCTAAAATTTCTAAGCCCAAACTTGCCTAAAAATCGGGCAAATGGATTAGATCGGGCCAATTTGGGTTTTTTGACAGCACTCTTATAAGTCTAAGAATATGTACACAAGTTCAAAAAATGAGAATAAAATCAAGAATAGCTGAGGACCACTTTCTTGGAAATTTTAATGAAAATTCACTGTTTAAATTTATCAACAAAAATTATACATATTTCTACTGGAAAACTGCAAATTAAATCATGAACTTTATCCTAATTTGCAATTACAACATAACTTTTGGATCTTTGCAATTAAATATAATAACTTTCAATTTTTTGCAATTACAATATGGGTGTTTTTTCCGGCGAACGAAAAGTTGAGTCAACGCCGAATTTATCCTACGTGGACTTAAAAATGCCAGGTCAAAACGACGTCATTTAGGCGTAGTTCGATGCTGACTCGATTTTCCGTTCGCCAGAAAAAAAAAACACCAATGTTGTATGCAAAAAGTTGAAAGTTTATGTATTTAATTACAAAGATTCGAAAGTCATATCGTAATTACAAATTGAGATAAAATTCATTATTTAATTTGCAATTTTCCCCATTTCTACTCCATACCCTTTCAAAAATAAATAATACACTATATTACAACTATATTACGGGCTACTTCGCATATGCCAATTGGTGATTCAATGACACAGTCAATAAAATCATCTTTAATATTGTAGAATTAAATATATATAAATTGGACTAAATGAAAATGGTATTATTAAAACTAAGAGAAACATGATTTTATTAATAAGTAATTTATATTAAACAGATTTAAAGAAAACGTACCAAACGTTCTCTAGTGAGAATAGAATATAAATTTATACAACTATTTAATTAAAACAACTAATAAATTGCTTTAAAGAATTTGCAATTTTTTCCACATATAGGTAAAGAATGATGCTTTTAATTTTTCTGTATAATTCTTTAGTTCATAGAAATTAATTGTCGATTTTGCTTAAACCTCCCAATCCCACAATAATTTAAGGGATAAATTGTTTACTAAATTGTTGTTTATGCTCAATCTTAAATTCAACATGAATTTTAGATAATAACATCTGGCTATAGTTAATTCAGCATCTCTTAATTTTGTAAGCATTAAACAAAAAAATTACAAATGGCTCCACTTTTCAAACAAATTTCGCCGAAATAAATAGATATATTCTATTAAATGCAAACCAATAAGAAGAAAATAAAACTAAAAGTAGTTATTTATTTATCTTTACCAATATTATGCTCTTTTTGTTCATTCCAATAATTCAAAAGACAGAATTAATTATTGATAGTTTTCGGAATATTCCGAAATTAAATCGTTCTACATTAAATTCATGTCAGCTTTGGAATAATAGTGATGGTTAGAATTTAAAAACATAGTATTATAACGGAAGAAATATCCGTAATAATAATAGTCATATAATAGTTTTCTCAAAATTATTAAAAATATTATTTTTAAAGGTGCGTGATAATTAAAGGTGATTGGTGATTTTTTTTTTCAAATTCGCTTAACAATTTCTCTATCAATAAAATAATAGTTTTCTAGTTACAGCTGCATTTCAGTTTTGATAAGTAGTAGTATTAATTTTACATTTTGATTATAAATCTAAATCTAATATTCGTAGCAGTCGTGCAATTATCCACTTTAATTTTTATATAATTTGCTTAATTACAGATTAGTGTAACAGCAGACGATGCAGCTGATGATCGTCGATATGTTAATTTTGAGAAATGGACATTTACTTCAATATCGCAATAACCAAATATAATAAAAATTGAAAATGACCAAAATTAATAAATTTAAAATCAAAACAAAATTGGGATTGATGATATAAAATATAGCCAAAGGGTTCAAAACGCATCCAAAATCAAAATTTCCAGAAGCGCCGTTTAGAATGGCCAAAAATCCATTTGCGAAGGTTTAAATTTAGTGTTAGAGAGGTGTCGTTCAAGACCGCTTCCTCTCCGCTGGGACCTTCGCGTTTCAAAATATCCATAACCAGAAAAAAATTAAATTTTCAATAAATTTTGAATTCAAATTAAAAAAAATATCTGAAGATATGGAGAACCTAACCGGAACTAACAGATCCGGATCGGCGATCAAAATTCAGAAAATTACTATCAATTTCCGAAGGTAAACTTGACTGAATCGGCACTTACAAATCGCCTCTCGTCTATAGGTCCTTCGATGATCGAAGAAATTCAGCAACGAAATCAGAATTCACAATCAATCGAAAATCAAAATTGGGGGAAATTGAAAAAAAGGCTCAGTGAATACGAACACGACATAAATGCAGCTACGAAATCGGAATTTACGATCAATTGAAAAAAAAATGGGGAAAAGAGAAGAAAATGCTCAGTGAATACGAACTCAATAGAATGATTCACGCTGCGGCAAGAGATGCTGCAATCGAGATCTATGTATTTCTCTTCATCGCGAATTTGAAATTTTTTCGAATTTGCGACAAAAATTGAAATGCAAAAATGTGAAATCAGATTGAATGACTGCGAATTTGGGGAGAGGGGAAATGTTAGGGTTATCTGATAAAACCTAATTGTGGTGGGTCGTATTTATAGTGAAATTTGCGCAGGGTTTGTTAGATTAATGGGCTGGGCCCAAAATATTTAGTTTTCCGATAGGCCCATTATATTTGGGCTGTGATTAAATCCACATTTGCATTTATAAATCACTAATTAAAATTAAACTTATTTTCTTTATCTAGTTTTTACACATATGTGGCAAATACGTTGGAAAATATACCATTAATTATAGTCCCATAATTTTAAAAAAAATGTATATTTATTATGGTACACTTCTAAATTACAATTCCCTATTTTAAATATAAATAAAATAATAGTAATAAATTAAATCTAGTGGTGAGAGATAAGTATGAAAAACAATCACTCTCATAATAATATTTTGGGCTTAGTAACATCCTCAAAGCCCACAATATTTAGTTCTCTGACATCTCATAAAGCCATATTTGCATCTAACTAAACCTAATTTCTATATTTAGTTTTTACACATATGTAGCAAATCTGTTGAAAAATATATAAAAATCTATCGTCCCCTAATAAAAAGGATAGTAGATTTATTATAGTACAATCTAAGTTTTAAACCCCCTCCAATTTGAAATATTAATAAAATAATTCAAAATAATATTAAATTAAGAAACGTGTGAAAATTGTATCGCACCAATAACTTATGATAGTATTATCGACAATTGCAGTGATAACGCGGAAAAACGGGTTTTCTACTGGCAACATGAGCTTTTTTCTTTATCTTTTGGTAAGTGTAACTATTAAGAAGAAGAAAATGGATTTAGTTATATTTTCACATGTAGGCATAAATAAATGAGACACATTTACCTTAAGCCGGCCTAACGATAGGCCCGGCCCAATTAATGTATAAATAATGAGAGTGACAACATAATAGAGGGCGGCAAACAACAAATAGCTTCGCCTTCGTCTTCGATAATTAATATATAGATAATGAGACCGGCAACATTTATGCTTTTACGGCTCGCTCTAGGTTCGCCTTCGGCTCCCCCTCGCTCGACTCATGACTTAGAATAGGAGCGGCAAACAATTGACCTACCGTTAGGCCGGCCTAACGCAAATGTTTGTCTAAATATAATGAGCAAGTATGAATAGAAGATATTTATATTCTATTTTATTTATAATTGTTTTTGTTTTTTTGTTTGTACTTTGGAGGGAAGTGTGAACAGAAATTTCCAGTCAAACAACAAAAGTCTAATCATTCATGATTGATTGCCACAAAAAGTCCACATATCATCATCGAACACCCAAAATAGCACTTTCAGTTTTTGTCACTCACATAAATCTATTTTTCCAAACTATTCCATTGAAAAACATTTTTCTTTAGCATTACCACAACATCTCAAATACAATCGCCAACACAAATTTCTTGCTAAAAATATTTTTCACCTTATGTATCCACGAGATTTAGGACGTTATTTTCCCAACGAACGAGAGTCTGACTCATTACTGATTTTTTTATTATTATTATAAGAAACGACGTCGTTTGACATGATTTTTTAAGCTTATGTAGGAAAAATTAATAAAATGACTTGCACCCCAATTGCATAACGTTGAAAGTTCGAGTATTTAATCGTCAATATCCGAAATTCGTGTTGCAATTGGATTTTGGGGCATAATTCATTCTTTGTTTGGCAATTTTCCCTAATTTATTTACGAGATTTTGATAATATCGCAAAAATTGTTAGTACTAAAAAAAATCGGATGACAAATCGAATAAACACCCAAAGTTAGGTAGATACATATAGATTGGTCGTAATAATAATTTATAATCAATACCTTTTGCCAAAAATTTCTTACAATTCCCCCCCTATAAAATCCAGATATTACACTTCCGACCCCCCAAATTGAAAAACCTCACATCCGAATCCCTTACCGCCGCCTGCCGTCGCCGTATTGCGCGAGCGGCACCACCTCCTGCAGCGGCGTCGACAGCGGCGTCGGCAGCGGCGAGCTCCGGCACACCGGGCACGACGCGTTGAGCTTGAGCCACGCGTCGACGCACATCACGTGGAAGCAGTGCCTGCAATCGGGGAGCATCCTCAGCATCTCCGCCTCGCGATACTCGCAGAGGCAGATCGCGCAGACGGCGTCGTTTCCCCAGTCTTCATGCCTTTTGCTGAAGACGAGCTTCGGATACGAGTTGATCGCCGCCGCATCCAGCCCCGCCGCGGCGGCGGAGGAATTGCCGTCGCTGTCGTCGTCGTCGTCGTCGGCGACGAAGATGATGCGCGGGAGGTATACGCTGCTGCTGATCTCGGAATTGCTCGAGTTCGGATTGGGATTGGAATTGCTAGGGTTTCGGAATTGGGGATTTCGGCGTCGGCGGCGGAGGGAGCGGCAGCAGAGGTAGGAGGCGAGGAGGAGGGTGGAGAGGAAGACGAGGAAACCGAGGGCGATGGAGATGGCGTAGCCGAGGCCGAGGGAGGAGGCGGCGGCGGCGGAGGCTAGCGGCGGCGGCGGCGGAGGGGAGGACATTGGGAGAGGGAGGAGGTGGGAAATGCTGCCATCTGAGGGAGGGGGGTG
>JAYJMF010000030.1:5088132-5112953 GCA_036873715.1 Salvia sclarea
TAATAAATAAATAATGACACCGACAACAATAATAGGAGACTGCAAACAACAAACGGCTCTGCCTTCGACTTCGATAATTAATATATTGATAATGAGACCGACAACAATTATGCTTTTACGGCTCGCTCCGGGTTCGCCTTCGGCTCCCCATCGCTCGATTCATGGCTTAAAATAGGAGCGGCAAACAATTGGTCTAACGTTAGGCTGGCCTGACGCAAATATTTGTCTTTTCATTTATTTGCCCTTCTTTCATAAGTTGCATTCGGGATTTTGAGTGCGGAATTTAGTATAAAAACACGAATTCTTGAATGTCAATTCGTGAAACGGGGGTTAACTCGCAAATTTAAGAATGTTATTTGTTTATATTAAAGGATAATTTTTATCTTTATTATATAATAATTGTTATATGTTAATACATTTTTCTCTATTTAATAATATGATATATCGCATTTAATTTTATGGCGGCCATTCGTTGCGGCAAAAGATATTTTGAAACGAGGAAAAGGCCGCGGGAGATGAGTCCAAAATTTTTCACTATCTCAATTCCCCCATTTTCATGGCGAATTCTCTAGCTTCAACCATCATCTCTCCGCCGTCGCTTCGCTGCCAACGCCAACGCCACCCGATTTTCCTTCCAAATTACCGGCGAAAGGCTAACGAATTCCGATTTTGCGCGAAGAATCCAACAAACGACACATCAATCAGCACAGAAAAAGTTGAACCTGAAAACGTGCTGCTGAAAATCGCGTGGTACGGATCGGAGTTCCTCGGAATCGCAGCCTCTCTCCTCCGCTCTCCGCCGGAAACCGCCGATTCAGTTGCTGACGTGGAGCTCCCCGCCGACGGATCGGGGAAGATCGATCGCGCCGCCGTTGTGGAGACGATCAAGCAGGATTTCAACCGATCCTATTTCGTGACAGGTGAAAAATTCAATTCAATTCAATTCAATTCACGCATCGCAGAGTTTGAATTCGAACGCATCAATTGAGTTTCGCGATTGCTTCAGGAAATGTGAGTGTGGATGCTTACGAAGAGGAGTGCGAATTCGCGGATCCAGCTGGCTCATTCAGAGGTCTGGGTCGATTCAAGCGGAATTGCACGAATTTTGGGTATTTGATTGAGAGATCGAATATGAAGCTGATGAAATGGGAGGATTTGGAGGGGAAAGGGATCGGCCATTGGCGCTTCAGCTGCGTGATGTCGTTTCCGTGGAAACCGATTTTGTCGGGTATGCGTGTAAATGTGTGAATTTGTTGTGAATTTGTGAATTTCTTGAGAGTGATGAATGATGATTGGATTGTTTTGGGGATTTTGCAGCTACTGGTTATACAGAGTATTTCTTTGATGAAAAATCTGGGAAAGTATGCAGGTATGAATTTCTATTTTCTCATTTTCTTTAGGAAAATTGCATATTAGATCATAGGTTATACTTCAATTTACAATTGAATACATCGACTATCAATTTTTCGCAAATGAAGTTAAAAGCTCGTTTTTCGGCGATCGAAAATCTGACGTGGACACTTAGTATTTTTTTAACTGGATTTCGAACCTAAAGACATTTTTTTCCATGTTGGTTTAATAAGTGTCCATATAACATTTCCGGTTACCAAAATTGATCGTTCGTGTATGAATTGTCGATTTTCAAAAGTTTTATTAAAATTACAAAATGGAGTATAATTCGTGAATTTTAATATGCATATTTTTGAAATTTTTAATGTGGTGGTATCATTTAATTATATGGAGATATATTGTTTTTCAGGCATATTGAACATTGGAACGTGCCCAAAATGACTCTTCTCAAGCAGCTTTTAAAGCCTAGCAGGATTAATAAATAAACTAGATATACATAATTTTGTTAAATTGTTAAAATCATTAAAGAATATTGTAGACGCGATATTTATCCGTAAAATATTTTGTAAAGAAAAAAATAGGATTTGACAAGGCATTGGTAAGGTCGGCAACCACAAAATTCGCACACATGAAAGAAATGTAATCATTATTTTGATATTTTGTTATTGCTTGAACGTGCAGAAAATATTTTCTTTTAATAATATTTCGAAGATATTGTTTGTGATAAGATAATTTCAACTAATTGGGCAACTGGGCAAATATATTTACGTAAATCTTTTTATGTGGATGGTTAAGTTTCAAGAAAAATTATAGAATAATGACTTGTGAAGAAAGTATTTTACAATACTCGACATAAATATAGATAGCAATCTATTTAAAACACCATATTTTAATGCTTGACGCCAACACAATATGTGACCAAGCAGACATTGTTACTTAGAAGTGTTATACTATAATTCGTCAAATATCATCTATCATCTTTTTATTTCATCATCGTCATTATTCAGTAGGTAGAGTCTCTTATTTTTTCAAAAGCCAAGGACAAAAAAAAAGACTTGCTATTTAAGAGTGTTGTGGATAAACTTGATTTAAGATTATCGGATAATAATCACAAATTTTAATTAAATAAGTTTTTCTCCTATTTTTAAGACTTTGAGCACAAATCACAATTCATGTAAATGAAACCCAACAAGTGAAGCAAGGAGACTTTATCGTATATTTTGAATCATGTAATAGATTGATAAAAATATACAAATTTAATAAGAAGAGTAAGATGGTCAAATAAATAAATCCAAAAATAATCAATCCTTACCGTAATATTGGACAATTGTTACTATTCGAATTTTTACAACTAGCTCCATGGAGCACCCGGGTGCTCTATGGACAGAACTGAATTTTTACTATGCGATAACAAGTGAAATACTCTCTCCGTCTCGCCAAAGTTATTATGTTTTACTTTTCGGGTCGTCCCAATGAAGTTGCTACCCTTTCTTTTTAAAATACCTTTATCACTCCCGCAACTTTAAATAATATATATTTTTATCATTACTTTATACTACTTTTTAACTCTTCTAAAACTCCGTGCCGAAAAGAAAGGTAACAATTTGACTGGGATGGAGCGAGTAGCTACCATTCCATTCGACTAATAAAGTATAGTCCAAAAAAAAAAAAAATTCAAAAAAATCTGCATCGATGAGAGGTGTATGGAGAGGTGCAGTGAGGTGCGGCGCAGGCAATGGAATCTCCCGTGAAGTGGGTCGGCAACGGCGGTAGTGGTAGTGGCGGCGGCTCACGGGATCGAATATGGAGGCGCCACTCCCGATATCAATATTTTTTATATTTATTTATTTATTTTGCTGCATTTTGTGGGACCCACTAACTACTTTACAACTGAAATTCACCAAACAACACACTCAAATTTTTAAATTTTTTATTTATTTATTCTCTCGAAAACAAAACAAAAAACTTATATTTTTGTTGCTTGATTTTCTTTTTCAAGAATATTAAACGAGATTGGAATTACATACACATGTATATGTACTTATATGGAGTATTATTAGTAGTTGGATCTATCTAGAGGCGGAGTTAGAATTATTACTCGAAGGGGGGCTAAAAATAATAATAATAATAATAATAATAATAATATCAGTGCTAATACCAAAAAAAAATTCTAATAAAATAAAATTATAATGCAAAAATAATCCTGGCTTCGCCACTGAATCTATCATTTTACACTTTTTTTTTTTTTTTTCATTTTGCATGACGGGGTTAAGTAAACCAGCGCATATCTCAAAATCAATGGGTTAAGATAATATATGCACGTGCTTGATACTTTAAAAATCAAATTGATGAGACGACGAAACGCAGCTCAATTGATAAAATATTTCCCCTCCAACCAATATATTGGGATTCGAGTCATCCAGGCGCTGCCTAAGTGTGGGATGTGTGTAAGTTGTTACAAAAAATAAAATAAAATAAAAAATGAAGCAAATGGATGATGGATATTAAACGAATTTGTCCATACTCACCAAGATTATGCAGAGCACTCGAGAGTTTGAGAATATTAAACCATTACCAAATTTGATGCAATAGTGGCAACTTGACATCATCTATAAATATGGTTATCACACTCCAAAAACATCAAAGGATTGTGGAGCTCTTCAACAACATTTCAAAAAGTAACACACACACACACACACACACTCCATTCTCTCTTGTCACCTTCTTATTTCCTTACTCATCTCACATACTTTTCCCACATTCATTTCTCCCTAAAAACCCAACTTTAATTATTTTTTATTTTTTAAAAAAAGATGTTTAACTATCATTCTTGCTAATGCTGTGAATTGTGATAGATGATGAATGGGATGGCGGCGGCGACGGCGGCGGCGGCGATGGTGGTGCTGATGTTTCTAAGTGGAGGAGTTGAATGTAGGAAGGGAAGGATTGTGGAATCATTTGAGTATTCAGCCATAAGCTGTCGAAGCCACGGCGCGTCGATTGTCGATTTTGGAGGCGTGGGAGACGGGAAGACGATGAATACGGAGGCTTTCACTAGGGCCGTGAACGAGCTGAGCCGGTATGCTGCATACGGCGGGGCCCAGCTGTTTGTCCCCGCCGGTAAATGGCTCACTGGGAGCTTCAACCTCACTAGCCATTTCACCCTTTATCTCCACAAGGATGCAACTCTCCTCGCTTCTCAGGTAACTCTGTCTGAGAAAAAGCTGCCCATTTCTATCCCACGTCGACTTGGTAAATGGTCATGACTCAATATGTTAGATAAGGCCTTTTTAAGGAAGCCAAGGCCTATTTCTAATATATTGAGTCAGAACATCAATCTGTCTGTCTGTCTATCGAGAGAGAGTCATGATTTTATGTTATGCATCATGTTTCCGTACGTAGTTCTATCGTGTCTCTCTCAGACGCACATACGTGCACAAGTTAAAGTCGATTTATTTTTATTATGTTTTCGTGTCTCTAGGACATAAAATCGTGGGCCGTGGTGGACCCATTGCCATCGTACGGGCACGGGAGGGATACAGCGGGGGGAAGGTATATCAGTCTTATATTTGGAACGAACCTCACCGATGTTGTCATCACTGGTAAGAACTTTTATTGATTAACAATGAAATTTAAAGATCGTGTCACAATTGAACTTATTTTGAATTTGTTTTTGTGTGTGTGTGTGTGTGTGTTTTATTGAGACAATTGGATATTTGATTATTGGTGTTGGTGTTGGTATGTATGTCACAGGTGAGAATGGTACAATTGATGGTCAGGGTAGTCTTTGGTGGCAGCAGTTTCACAAGAAAAAGCTAAAATACACGAGACCTTACCTCATTGAAATCATGCATTCACACAAAATTCAAATTTCCAATCTTACTTTTCTCAATAGTCCATCTTGGAATATCCATCCTGTTTATAGCAGGTAATATCTCTCTCTCTCTCATATATTCTTTTATTCAATTCAATTTATATGTTTAATTTAACTATATAATTATTAACAAGAACTCGTTCCATTCAATTAGGATATATAATACTTTTTATTCTTTAATTTCACTTTTAGTGGTTCATAATTTATTTTTGGAGAGCATATAACTTTTTAAAAATTTAATTTTTTGAAATAAACATAAATATTATTCATAGTATTAGAATTAAAAAGAATTATATAAAAAATATTTTTTAAATAACAGATAATGATGGGATCATGAAATATCGTGGCGCATAAAAAAATTGTGGAACGCTGGATCTCACCCAATCTACGTGTGGGCAAAGTATCTTAATTCATTCAGTTCAATTTTTTTTGAATTTTCGGGTTGACGTGGATCTTACCTTTATTTGAGTAACTTAATTCCAATTTTGAAATAAAATCATAAATATTAAATTTGATTCAATTAATTGAACACTGCAGTGATATAGTCATGCAAGGCATCACAATCTTAGCTCCAGTAACTTCCCCAAACACTGATGGGATCAATCCAGGTAACCACAGTTTTTTGTTTTTTTTTTTTCAACCAAATTTATATCTTCAACATCAAAGCTAGTCAAATAATAACAATGATTGAATCAATTCCTCAACAGATTCTTGCACAAACACAAGGATCGAGGACACCTACATCGTCTCCGGCGACGACTGCATCGCCGTCAAGAGCGGCTGGGACGAGTACGGCATAAAATACGGCATGCCGACGAAGCAGCTGGTCATCCGGCGGCTCACCTGCATCTCGCCCTACAGCGCCGCCATCGCGCTCGGCAGCGAGATGTCGGGCGGCATCGAGGACGTGAGGGCCGAGGACATAACGGCGATCCGCACCGAGTCGGGCGTCCGGATCAAGACGGGCGTCGGGAGGGGCGGGTACGTGAGGGACATATATGTGAAGGGCATGAGCTTGCACACCATGAAATGGGTGTTTTGGATGACGGGAAACTACGGGTCCCACGCTGACGATCACTACGATCCGAACGCGATGCCGGAGATAAAGGGGATCAACTATAGGGACGTGGTGGCCGAGAACGCGACGATGGCCGCTAGGCTGGAGGGGATATCGGGCGATCCCTTCACCGGGATATGCATGTCGAATGTGACGATTGGGATGGCGAAGAAGGCGAAGAAGTACCCGTGGACGTGCACTGACGTTTCGGGGGTCACAAGTGGGGTGGTCCCGCCGCCGTGCAGTCTGCTGCCCGATCAAGGGAAAGACAAACGGTCCCCGTGTGAATTTCCTACGGATACGTTACCTATCGATGATCTAGTGCTGCAAAAATGCTCTTACGTGAAGTACTTGTAAATTGTAATAGCAATGCATATGCATAAATGCTGAAGTAACACTCTTTCTATCCCACATCGACTTGAGACTGGCCAAATCCTAATATGGTATTAGAGTCGATAAGTAGAAATACACTATCATCTTATAAGCCCTTTTAAGGGGAAGACGGGTCCGGTTTATACATATGTCCAATTCGAGACGGGACATAAAGAAACGACCTCACCCTGTTCTGAAACATATATGAAACATTCGACACGGGACAGAAAGAAACGATCCCATAGCAACAAGGGATCTTGAATTTCTCAAATCAGAAAATTACAGAAGGCACCAACGAGTAGTTGGTGGTACGTTTTTATGTTAACGGGTGTATAAACATTCACGCGAAAGACAATAAGGGTAAATAGCACGCTACAACCTAAAAAACGAGTCCTTTTTATGCCAACATATCTCCATTGTGTGGGATATTTATGAGATGTACAGATTCTACAAACATAAGAACATACATAATCATAATGATATTTTTCAATAAGTAGGGTCGGGATTGAATCTTACGGATTCCCTCCATATGAGCTCCTTGATGTGTTCTTCGGTAACTGATGGCTGCTCAAAGTCGAAGGCAAAAGGCCGAGGGCAAACAGGCTCCTCGTTGATATTGTGAAGGGGTGCTAAGTATGGATGACAGAGAGCCTCGTGAACTGCAAGCGGTCAAGAACGTGAGAGCGTTAATGCAAAGAGACGGGATGATCCGAATAAACAAAAAACAAGAGTTTAAGGATCCAATATTCAATTGCAGGAAGTCCTTTTGCTTCTCTATGAGGGTCCACCAAGAGATTTTCATAATTCATAATTTTTATTACAATAAAAAAATCGAGCTTCTAAATTGTATTCGAGCATGCCAAAATGAGAGAACCAGAACACTATTTTAGGCAAGAGTTCCCATTTTCGAGTAACTGTACTAATCCACGAGGAGTTACATAATTACGCTTCTAGTGAAATAGGTAACTATACCTGTAATGCGCCTGCTTGGGTCGAATACGAGCATTTTCTCTAATAAATCCAGAGCTCCAGGAGCAGTATTAGGGAATCTGGTAGAAAACTGTTGCTTTGGGTACTGCGGGAGCTGCCTAACATATCTCCGGGCGTTATTGCTTCTAAGAAACCCGAGACTGGCATCATCTGGAGAGCCAATTAGCTTCACAAAAACAAAGATAGATGACACAATATCAGTATTTCAATGAATTATCATACCGAAACATATTCAATTAGAACGTTATGTGCGTTGGAGTGTTTGAGCAGAAATACCTCTGTGATGAGTCTCAACTGATGAACGTAATCTTTTCCGGGAAATAGAGGTTGTCTTGTCATTATCTCACCGAGTATGCAACCTACAGACCAGATGTCAATTGCAGCGGTGTATTCCGAACAATTTAGGAGCAATTCTGGAGCTCGATACCAACGAGTGACAACATACTCCGTCATGAAATCAGTCTCAGATGTCGTCCTCGCAAGACCGAAATCTCCGATTTTCAGATCGCAGTTAGCATTGAGGAGCAAATTACTCGGTTTAAGATCCCGATGCAAGACGTTTGCAGAATGGACATACTTAAGCCCCCGAAGGATTTGGTAAAGAAAATACTGCACATTTTGAAAAAGAATCAAGGCATGAGGTGTTGCTGACGAACCAAATCTCGTCTATGACGTAAGAAAGCGAGGCCAAACCTGACAATGGTCATCGGCCAATGGTTGGTTGGACCGGATAATCTGGTGAAGATCGGTGTCCATAAGTTCGTAAACAATGTAGACGTCGTTGAAGTTCTCCTTCAGTGGTGGCCGTATAATGTCTTTAATTGCGATGACCTGTTAAGGAAAGGAAAACAAAAGATTTAGATAATGGATAATATAACCAGAAAAGTATTCACGAACCAGGTGGTCTTTTGTGCATCTGGATGCACGGTACATCCACCCCTAATTGGGGATTAATAAACCCTAATTGGATGGATGCACCATGCATTCGGATGCCCACAAGTTTTTGCCTTATCTCAATAATGGGAAGAACTAATTAATGAAATCCACGGGAGAAATGAATCTTGTGATATAGTATATGGAAAAAAAAGTAACAAAGAATCACTCAATGTTTTTCAGTATAAGGAAAACTTTCACATGACATATTAGGTAAGAGCTAAGATTGTGATCTAAAGGGTATAAGAGAAAATACTCACATTATCATGATCCATGTGAAGTAGAAGCTTGATTTCTCGTAGCGTCCTCTTTGCATCAATCCGGTTATCAAATGCATTGCCGATCTTCTTAATAGCGACTTCTTCACGTGTCTCGGAATTTACAGCGGCACTGAAGCAAGTAAAAAGATTCAATTCCCCGACAAACCCAGAGAAGCACGACATACTAACAATTTTTTCAGATTCAAATTCTAAGACCTCACCTGTAATCTCGCGCAAACTTACAAGGTAAACAAGTCAATGTAACCAATAATAGAGTCTCAAAATAGAAACTTAAGAACAATACTTATTAGATAGATCAAAATAAACCATAAACCATGTTTGGTAGATAGAAAACGAGACGCATCCTCATCCCCCATCCCATCGCCTCATGCCAGTTGTACAGTGATGATATATATGGAAAGGTTCAACGACAATCCCGATACACTAAAAATGTGTATACAGTTGTAGACAAAGTTGCCAAAGTTAGAGCAATCAGATTACACTCTTAAATCGGTATGCTTTTTCGAGAAAACATCGTGCATTAGTCATTTACTCTTCAAAAAACCTAAGCTTCCACAAATCACTATCTCCTGTGAATCCAATATCAAACAAATTTAGTGCACAATGGAGCTCCTCGTTGTATAAATCCGATCGAGCAAAACATCAGCTCTTTACGGCCAACTTATATGTACTTCACATAGCTTGGAAACGTATGAACGACGCATCGGAATTTCTACATAGACTGAGGTAATTCAAATGCACTCAGATTCACTTCAGCTAAACAAAAAAACAACCCATTTCATGCTGCACTTCCTCACAGATTTCGTTCACATTTCCATCAAATTAAACACACTACCAAGCGGGAAAAATCCAAGGGAGCTCAAGTCCAAACACCAACAATCATCAGAGGACCTAAAAGCTAAAACCCCCAAAATTCTCACAACCCTACTCCATCAAAAATCACATTCAACAACAACCTACCAAACTCCCAATCCATCCACACCAAGTCAACCACGGATGAAGACGCGAGTCAACACCAAAATCAAACCTAATTCAACGCTCAAAGCAGCATCAACACCAAGCAAATCGAAGCACCTCGAAATCGAATTGAACAAAAACAAAAACAGAGAAGAAGAATGATTAGATTACCAGACAATGCCATAAGCGCCGCGGCCCACGGGCCTGAGAGGCACATACTTTCTAGAAACTTCGAAGAGATTTCCGTAAAGATTGTACTGCACGTATCTCCCGCCGTGCGTCGGCACGCCGTTGAAATTGTTGCCGCCGTGATCGGCGGAGCTCGACTCCTTGGACATCGCCGACATCGCCAGCAGCAGCAACGCGCGCGCGCGTTTTTCTAGCGAAATTCAAAGAGGAATTGGGGAAAATTGGAAGGAGATGAGTTTTGAAAGAGTGGATTTTTTTGGCAGGTTGTTGGAATTGTGACATTTTGTGCGTATTTCCTCATGACTAAGTAGCTGAGCTCTTTTGAACTGGAATGACTTGAGATTACCCGTGAAGCATCTACAACCATATATTTTTTCTTATCAAAACTTGCAGTAATTTTATTACTCCGTTTCGCCCAAGTTGTTACTTTTTTTTTTTTTTTTTTCACGAAGTTTTAGGAGAGTTAAAATATAATGTAAAATGGTGATAAGAATATATATTATTTAAAATGATGATAAGAATATATATTATTTAAAGTTTTTAGGAGAGGCACGAATATATATTATATAAACTGGAAACGTAATAACTTCGGCGGGACGGAGGGAATACTTTTTTCAAAAACATATTAGTAACATAATTTACTGCTTTAATTATATAATATTATTTTCTTTTTCTACTGCGAAAATGACTTTTAATATATTTATCTTCGATATTCTGGATTATGTTTTGGCTCTTGAATACAGATGTGGCTGTCAAATGTCACGTGAAATTGCAATTAAATGTTAAAAATTAAATTTCAAATAGAATTTAAAATAGTTCAACCGGAATAAACGAAAGGGAGTAAAGACTACTCAATAAATGAAATTCACTAAACATATTCGTATCGAGGGTTCGAATCCATCTCTTTTTATTTTCGTTGGTTACTTTATTTATTATATTTTGTTATGTTTAGGTATTTTTCCAATTTGCATGAAAAAAATAGTATTCAAGCTAATTAAATGATAACTTTGCATGAAAATGACGTAATTTAAGCTGGAACTACACAATTATGTCATATTTTTTGAAACAATGTTTTTATATCATATTTGCTCAAGACTATAGAATACTTGTCAAATAATTTGTTGTAAGCTTTAACTACATGTCGCATCTAGCGAGCTCATCAAAATTTGGAATCAATATTTGAATGCCCGGATATTTTTGTAAGAATCTCGATAGTTCAAGATTTTAATCCATATTATCCATAAATCATATTTTATGTTTAAATTAATATCTAACATATTTTTTAATTTAATTACGATTTTTTTTTTATTTAATTACCACTATTGTTCTGCATCAAAATAAATACTAAAGATTGATTTATATCAAAAGTGGTTACCAACTTCCTTTTAAAATAAAAAAACATATTAAGGCAAATTGTTAATGGCTGCCAAATTCAAAAGATAGAAATATAGTCAGATCTACTTTGGCTGCCTGGTAGAAAATTTCTACACTAATATTGAAGTCAACAGCTACTTATTTCCTGGAAATTTCCTTTTCTTCCCTTTTTCCCTTTCTTCTTTTTTTGTTGAAACTTCCATTTTCTTTTCTTTTTCCTTTTTCTTCTTGAAGTGGAGAGGATTCCATCAAACTAAACTAATTACAAAAGAAGTCGAGGCTTAATACAATTTATTTGTATTATATACAATAAATAGAAGTTCAAATATTTCACCAATAACATTCCATTTAACAGACCACACACACACAACACACACACACATTATATATATACATACAATATATACTCAGATAAAAAGAAAAAGAAAACTCCATTGCATTGATCTTCCGCATACAAGAGAGCAATATATATATATATATATATATACACACACATATATATATATATAGCTATTTCCTTCACCTAACTGCTGGTCCATGTACATTGAGCCTACTCTGCCCCTGCTCGAACACATTCCCAACAAGCCTAAGATTGCTAAGCAGCGCGTCGCGCCCCGTTAAAACGACGTGGAAGAACCCGTCCACCTCCGTCTCGACCAGCTCGAGCCCCCGACTGAGCTCCCCCGCGCCCCGTTCCAAATCCGCCTTCGACTCCCGCAGCACCTCGGCATCGACTTCATTCTCCACACCCTCTTGCACAATGGGGTACACCTTCCTCACGCCGCTCTCGACCGCCTCCACCTCTTTCAACAGAACACGACCCTTCATCTCGTTGCTCACGTGGGCCCGGAGGTCGGTGAAGGCCTGCGCCCACAGGCACGTCTCGGGGACGGGGAGGTGGTCCATCGGCTTTCTTGAATTACCCGAGAATGCAGCGGCGAACACGCTGCAGATGAAGAGGGTGACGACTTTAACCCCGTACATGGCCCGCATCAGGACTTTACCTTTCGAGGAGTTCTTGATTTTCGGGAGGTCGAGGGTCTGGGCGAGGCTGTCCATGACCGAGAAGATGTTGTCGAGCCGGGGATTCTTGATACCCATGTGCTGCCTCCACCCGTCGAGGGAGGAACGAGCCTGGATGAACTGCTTCGGGGAGGCGCTCTCGAGGTCGTGCAGGAGGCAGCGGAGGAAGAGGTGGCCCTGCCTCAGACGGGAGATCTCGGAGCTGAAGGCGATGCAGATGTCGAGGAGCTTCACGCTGTTGTCCAAGTACACGTCGATCCACTTGTCGTCCCAGTCGCAGACGGGGAGCTCGAGGGCGGTGATGAGCACTTTGATGTCGGCGTGGATCTCACACAGTAGCTCCGTGGCGGCTCTCATCCATGTCAAGCACAGCACGTCTTCGTTGCCGGGAGGCTTGATCTTTCTGAGCCTCTCCGCCATCTTCTCCTCAAAATTATTCAACAAATCGAGCATCTTGGGCGACAGCGAGGATCCCTTTGGTAGCATCATGCGGAATGGATTTCCGAACGGGAGGAAACCTCGGTGAGGATCCTGTGGACGACTCATCTGATGCACTAGGTCCTGAGACGAAAACACGAACACATATCAAATGGAATCACAGAAAAGAGGGAAGAAAGGAGAAATAAACACTCAATTCCCAATTTCTACTAAACAAGTATGAAGGATTATCTCAATCTAAAGAGGTAAAACCCAAAAATATCTTGAGAAACAACTGAAAATGTGCTATTTGATGCACTAGATCTGAGACGAAAACACGAAACATATATTCAATGGAATTGCAGAAAAGATGGAAGAAACAAGAAATAAACACTCAATTCCCAATTTCTAGTAAACAAGTATGAAGGAATATCTCAATCCATATCCTAAAGAGGTAAAAACCAGAAAAATATCTTGAGAAACAGCTGAAAACTAGCACATCTCTCCAACTGCAGTAGTTTGAAAATTTTCTTCCAATTTCCACAAATCAACAAACAATATCAACGAGATCAAGCACAAAAAAAAGAGAACAATAAACATAGGTTAAAAAGGTCAATCACAAAACAACTCGCAATTAACCCCTAAATTAACAATTAAACCTAATAATCATGGAAGTAATTCTATCTTACCAAAATTGAACTCATATTTCTTCAAAAAAGAAGAAAAGAAGAGTAGCAAAATCAACTCCATAGGTTAAAACGGTATACTTGCAATTAAACCCCAAAATTATCATTTAAACCTAATACTCATGGAAGTAATTCTATCTGACCAAAAATCAACTGATATTTCTTAAAAATAATAAAATAAGAAGAGCAAAACCGATCCGATAAAAAACTTACCATATTCATCATAATTTCACCTATAAAAAACAGTGAAAATCGACGAAATCGCGGCGGCCTTCAAAAACTCAGCCAAAAAAAAACTAAAAAAAACTAAAAATTGAGGAGAAGTAAACAAACAGAAAAACAGAATCACACGAGATGACTATATATCATCAATTATAGAAGAGAAACGAGAGGCAAAGTCGTACCTTTAAGGCTGAAATAGTAGTAGTATTCAGACGCGTAGAGAAATGGTGAAATTTCGAGGAATTTAGTTGCAGAGGAAGGAATTAAAGAGATATTGGATTGATTTTATGAAATAATAAACGGGGACACGTGGCGGAATCTCATTGGAGGATGCTACTTTGAGGGTGCAGTTTTTGTAATGGTAGGGATGCCAGTAGGAGATAGTGACTCGGTCCCGAAACCGACCGTTATGTCTTCGCCGCAGATTACAATGTGACGTCAGATTTAGTGAATTGTTTTTTTTTTTTTTTCTTTCGTTACAATTAAAGATGGAGCATTTTTTATTTGTCAATTTACAGTTAAATTATATTAATAGCATGTAATGTAACCCGTCGAATTTCGTTATAATTATTTTAATTACTATGATCTAATAACAATACTCTATGTTAATTGATTGATTAAAATTAAAATTTATTACCGATTAAAGTAGATAAATAAATCCACCAAATTTCTTTTCTGTCGGAATTTCCACAACAAAAGATATTTTACAGTATGAAAACAAAATTTATAAAACCTAACACCACAAACCTAAATGAACGTCTTTCTCATATAATTATTCGAATTTTATAGGTTTAATGCTACTTTAGATTGTGTAATGAAATGAAATTCTAGCTTTCTTTTATGAATGCTTAACGTTATTTATACACAATGATTTGCAAGTTGAATATAATTTCTTTTCCCCTTAAATATATACATATCACAATCAGATCAGACTCACTGGTTTGCGTATTTCTTCATCCTTCATCTTTTTCTTTTCTTTTTCCTTTTCTCTGGAGAGGAAATCTTGGGCATATTTATTTCGTTTTCGTTACTTTTATAGTATTAATTTTACGATCATTTTGCATACATTTCCTCCCATTTGCAGACTTGCAATCCACCATAGAAGCAAGTTGTTTTTTGTGTAATTGTTTTTTGTCAATTTATATTCTAGTTGGTACGAATTGTTATTAAGTGTTAATAATGGATGAAACAGACTTTGATAAAGTGTATATTTATAAAAACATGTGAAATTGGCAGAGCTGCACTAGTTTTCATCCAATTTCTTTTTGTCCCAATAGTAGTAAGTTCACATGTATCTATAGAAATGAGTAATTTTCACATACTCATCACTTTGTATAAATTTACTTTTTAACCACCTCTAATATAACACGGCTCATTATTAACAAAATTCATTTTAAATCTTGTTGGAATATTAACATAACACGGTTGCATTATGGAGCACTCACAAAAGATAAATAATTACCTTTCCACTAAACTCAATAGTCAAAAATGGGTTTCTAATCGTAGGCAGAATTATTTATCTATAACATGAGTGGGTTTGAAGATATCAAATCCCACTGAAAAAGTGACTATCATTTTTCATTTAAGTACACGCTAAAACAATATATAGTGATTATCACAGATGAGAATGAAACACAAAAGAAAAAAGAGAAATTAGCAATCAATCCAATAACAATACTACTTTTTGCCAGCTAGCAATTTCATTCCCATATATATTAATATATACATCTCATTCAATATAAGACAGAACATGTGAATGCATAGCTAAGCTTGTCTGTGATCAACAAAGACATTATTAACATATAAACATTCCATTTTATACCAAAAAACACATCACCTAATTAAATTAGTTACACATCAGCAATCATCCAACAACAACAAAAACATAAAATGCAATACACCACAATACTTCACCTGTACTACAACTAGGATGT
The DNA here is from genome assembly GCA_036873715.1 of Salvia sclarea. Lineage (NCBI taxonomy): Eukaryota > Viridiplantae > Streptophyta > Magnoliopsida > Lamiales > Lamiaceae > Salvia > Salvia sclarea. The sequence continues at coordinate 5,103,792 of JAYJMF010000030.1, forward strand.
TTTTCTAAAGATAACTCTACAAAGCAAGCACGAGCACGACACGAGCATCGTCACATTATGCGTTTATACCTATATACGTACCTTACTTGCCCGTCTCTGTCAAAGCTGAGCGAGCACGTATTGCTCTTCTGAGTGTCTGAAACTCCGGAGTTAGAAAGAAAGGTGAAACAAATTGCTGCCGTTTCGTTATATAAAGAGTCAAGAATAATCATTTGATTCACAAGTGCTAATTAACAATGCTTTAGGCACTAACTAGAGAAAAAATGGTGGTAGATATGAATGGAAGTGATGAAGAAATGGCATAAATAAGCATGAGAATTTTTCTTTTCATACATATAAAGAGAGTCGTGAATCCATGTACTATCTCCAACTAGGTGGCAAGTGATGGTTCCTACTGCTATCGCCACTAATATCAGATGTACCTTCGCTGCTTGGTTTAACAGTCATCTCGGAACCTTGATGACTTTCTTCGATGTGGGAACTCGAGGATTCACGAGCAATTCGTCGTTCCTGAACATGAGAAGATTAACATTAGGCATGAGATTTTTTTTGACAATGTGTTGAACTTGAGATGAGTTTCAAGGCATACCTCACGAGACAGCAAGTCCTCGGATTCCAGCATGTGTATTACATGTCCCATCTTTGGCCTCTTCTGGGCATCGGGATCAACACATTTAAGGGCTATCAAGATTAGGCGTTTGAGCGCTTTTGAAGCAGGCCTTTCGGGCAATTTGGGATCCACTACCTCCTCCGACTTTCTGCTCCCAACCATCATTTTCAGCCACTCAACCAGATTAACCTGTAATTTATGTCCTTAGTGAGAGTCGCAAATAGAAGTCGTATCAGGCAGTTCTCTGTTATTTTTATGAGGACTAACCTCTCCCTGCGGCCGGCTATAATCAACAGGAGATCTTCCGGTAATAACCTCCATAATTAGTATCCCGAAGCTATAGATATCACTCTTCTCATTCAGCATACCAGTACAAGCGTATTCCGGAGCAACATATCTAGTAGAAGAATGAAGAATATTAAACTTCCCACTATTAAAATCAGCTTACTATCATCTCATGTCATCTAAAAAACGATTCGATAATTAGAAAATTAAGCTTAGTTTAATTAGAAGTAGATATATCAAGAGAATACTTACCCAAATGTTCCCATTACTCGAGTTGTCACATATGAGCTCTCTGAATTCAAGAGTTTAGCAAGCCCAAAATCTGACAACTTTGGGTACCATTGACGGTCAAGCAATATGTTGCTGGACTTAATATCACGGTGGACAACCTTTGGTTCAAGACCTTCATGTAGATAAGCCAAGCTGCCACAGAGACAAGATGAAGATTGGTCAATACTCGATAGCCAAAAACTAAGCTGCACATTTCAAGGGATCATATTAATCTCAAGTTCACATACCCTTTTGCAGTTCCTAAAATTATATTCACGCGGATATCCCATGTCAATGGGCTGACGTCCCCAACATCTCCATGAAGCCACTGGTCCAAATTCCCATTATCCACATATTCATATACTAGCATCCTACATCAAAGAAAGTGTATATTAGAATGAAATGATGCTCAACTCTACATGCCCGAGTACAACTCAACTATTGACTGACAAAACAGAATAAGTAATGATACCTATATGCCCCTTCCACGCAGTAGCCAAACAACCTAACAAGATTCTTGTGTCTGACTCGCCCGATTGCTTCAACCTCTACCTTGAACTCTTTTTCAGCCTGACCCCTGTTAATCATGGTCGACTACAGGTTAGCTGACAAGCAAAACTCCCATAGAGAACTAAGAGTTTAAGACCTAGAACCGTAAAGGACTTGAGATTTCCAGATTTATGCAAATGAGCAAATGGTCCAACTCCGAGTTCAGAAAGATATATGTATGAAAATGAAGGACTAGAATTTAAAAGCATACAACCGTGTACTGGTTCAAGTTCAATCTACAACCCTCATTCAGTGCATATGCCCGGTTTCACAAAAAAAAAAAAGTTAGCCATGACAACTGTAAATGCAGGAACCATCTCAATGCACAAATGCCTGCTTAGCATTATATTGCATTGTGCAAATATGTTTGAGAATAAAAGCAAACAAAACAATTCTCTCACCTGTTATTCAGCAAATTCTTTATAGCAATTTTTGTATTATCAGCCAATACACCATAATACACAATACCATATCCACCTTCTCCGATCACATTCTCATCCGCCAATCCATTGGACGCTGCCTCGAGTTCTCTTAGAGTATACCACCTTCCCCATCCCAAATGCGAGACCTCCGGCAACGAGCCACTGTTTCCACCAAACGACCCAGTGTCGGCCCCACTTGTAGCCCTGCTCTCACCACTCGATGCTCCTCTATCAGAAAACACCACCCTGTGCTCCACTTTCCCCATATCTATCTGTATCTCTGGAACCTAAAATGAATACGAAAACCCATAGAAAATTATCAACTAGTCCAATCAGTCTAGAGCGACATAAACATCACAAATTACTAGCCAGCTGCATTTCCAGTTATGATTATTTAATTTTAAATTAGATTAGAAACGAGCAAGCTGCATTCAATTTCTTTGCAGATGATTTGGTAAATGGAAACATATTTTACACAATCAGAACTAAATCGTTAGTTTCGACATTTTAATATGTAGATTGAACATAATAACTTACCTAAAAAATAGCTCAGTAAACTAAACTCAGTTCATTAACAAATATACCTTTCTCAACCTCATAGTAACATAGCTTTAAGCCATAAATAGTAAAAAAAAAAAAAAATTAAAAATTAAATTCCTAACCGAATCTCATAGAATAAATTAGATCTCGCAATCACTACCTGCGGCCCAATCGGGCGGTGATCGGCGGCGGCGGAGACGGAGGACTCGTGGTGCACGATCTCCTGGATTTCCTTCGACACGACGGGAGTAATCTCGGCGCCGCCGGAGAGCTTCCCCGGCCGCACGCCCTTCCCCTTGCCGCCGCTGCTGCGGCGGCGCGAGGCGGTGATGCAGAGCGACAGCAGGAAGAGGAACAGCACAATCACTGCTCCGACGACTATCCCGATCACCACCCACAGGTGAAGCCCGAAGATCGAGGTCTTCTTCGACAGCTCCGTGTTCACAAACGTCGCATCGTACACCGACATCTCTTCCGCCGCGAATCGAATTTACTGAGCTTAGTGAGCGTTTCTAGTGCGAGAGTAGTGAGAGACGTGGAGAAACCGACATGCAGATCGAAATTGGAGGAGCAGGAATGCGGAAATCTCGATTTGCTGGTTTAAACCGCAATTGATTGCTCATATATCTATATTTCTCGATATCGCGAAATCAAATCCTTCAGCAGCTTCGCGTCGAGATTTGGCTGAATCTATTTTTCAATTGAGCTCGGAATGCCTCCCGCCGGTGAAGGTTCTTCGCCGGCGAGCTCGTTTCTCACTGCGTGTGTGTGTGTGTGTGTGTGAGAGAGAGAGATAGATAGAGAGAGAGAGAGAGAGAGAGAGAGAGAGAATCTAAAGCTCACTGCTGCGCTTGAAATGTGTGTGTGTGTGTGTGTGTGTGTGTGTGTCTGAGTGTAATTCTCACTGTCTAAAAAAGAAAAAGTGTTGCCACTCTTTTCCTTTTTTCCCTTTTCCCATTTTTATAATTAAAATCTGCGGAATAAATAATTATCCAATATCCCAATTTTGGTATTTATTTACCAACTTTCTCTGAGTGAGAAAGAAGACCAAATTGAATTTAACATTTATTTTTTCTTTACATTATTTACGGCGTTGCTTTGTGGAAAACTACCTGACTCAAATTTGATCGTAAATATTCATCTAAGCTCGATTTATGAATAGTACTATTTTACATGCGTTATATTTAAAAATCACAGCTAGTTTGGAAACTGAGCTCAATGAAAAAATAATATCATTAAGCCTTGGGCTAAAAATTAGTAATAAATCAAAAATAAATATGTTCACCCTTCAATTCTATAAAAAAATTACGATTAATATTCAAATATAGCTTATTTTTGTACTTGAAGGTTTGACATTATAAAAAAAAATTATAGCCCAATAATTATCATATTAATACAAATATACTCAAATTTCATATTTTGGTTATATTTATAATAAAAGAATAATTGTAAAGTACTTAGTGGATAAAAAATTGGATTATATTTGAATATTAACCACACTTCCACGGATAAATATTCAGGTTATATTTTAATATTAATAATAAAAATTGACATGATTACCGGTTTAAAATAAACTATTATCGAAGTTAAATGATTTAGGATGCAATTTCGCTACTTTAAAATTTGTAAATTGTATCGACTTAAATTCGAATCACGGTCTTAATCATAACAACTAGACAAATACTATATAGCAAGTACATTATGATCTGTAATTTCACTGTAATATTTGTTTTTTGAAAATTCAATATATTTAAAAGGACTCTTATATGCCTAAGTTCAACACTCATTAATTACTCATAAAACGTTGGGAGAAGGGGAGAGTATCTATATTTATTACTGCATTGACTTCTGTACTCTAATTTTGCCTTTGTTAATATCGGTGTAAAATTACAAAAAATAAAATAAAGTAGTAGTGAAATATATATACCCTAACCCACATTTAGTCAAATTTAAGTTACATAGAGGAAGCTATTTTTTAAATAAAAAAAAATTGTTTGAAGATCCATGTTTGACTTAATTTGATAATAGTGAGACATTAAATAATTTATTATTGTAAGGTAAATATAATGTAAGTTCGAGTCTGAGCATAAGAGATACTCACTCGTCTTTATTTATTTGATTTTGTTGGAAGTAATTAAGTTGTAATGTTAACACACATTAAACTATGAGAAACAAAAATATAGATAATGGATATTCAAATTTATTTATTTTTTGTTTATTTATAACAAACCTATTTTCAATTGCATGCCAACACGAATTAATCTTTGACTATTGGGTCCATTTTTCAACGGTCGGATATTGAATTGAGACACGGTTTGAGCTACTTTGGCTTGGCTCATTTTATGCCAATACCAAAAAATATTAAATACACTTATACTCATTATTTATTTTGTTGGTGATAATAAAAATTAACAAGAACCCATTAACTAGGTTTATTTGCTTTTTGAAACGAGGTTTGTTTTAATTTCAGCTATAAATCATACCAAAAATAGGATATTTATTTTAGGTCTAGTTGTCTTTAAAATCACAACTTTGGATCATTTTGTGGATAATTTAATTTTCAAAGATCACGTTGCCATGACTTGGACTTTGAATACATGTCGTATATATGATGTAGTTGGTCTCTTGTACATTCATCCGTACAGTGCGGATGGATATTATGCATATTATAAAACGAAATCATGCATATAACATAGACTACAAAATAGAATCATGCATATAATAAAACAGAATTATATGTACATTCATAGCACACTGCAGACAGGGGCGGAGCCAGGATTGTAAAAATGCCCGAGCGAAATCATATATTTGTATATAGAAACAAGTTTGCACGGGCGAAACTATATATTCACATATTTATACATATAATAAAATAGAAATATGCAATGTCCCTTCGGTAAAATTTGTGTACATGATAATATATCTAAGATAAAATATAAAAGCAAAAGAATAAAAAGGGACGTAAGAAAGTAAGATAATTAAATTGGAGATGCTAATATTCTTTATGAGCACTTGATTGAATTTATTATTATCTTTACTTTAGGAAGCTGTCGTTTTCTAGGTGTAATTAAATTACGGTTTAGAGAAATTATTCACTTTTATTAGCGATCATTAACTTTTATATTTGGTACCCACCAGGTCATTTCTGAAAGGGATTGATATAGTTGTTAGATAATAATCAACTATCTTTTAATTATTGTTGTCATAATTAAAGGGGAATAGTGTTTATTTAGGATAACTAATTCTTTACTACCACTTTTGTTCTTTTTGTCCTTCATCGGTACAATTTCAGTTTCTTCTGCATCATGAATAATTTTTCTTTTTTTGTTTTTGTTTTATCATAGTAAATGCATTGTTAATAAAGCCATCATCAATCATACCATAGGTAGAAAACTGAGTAAATTGTATACTCGCCGTATTTAATTTTTTAATATTATCATCTAGTTTTTTTTTAACAAAAAAAATATATTCATTTATATTAGTTTTGTATTTATTGTTTAATAAAATTCTCATAATTATATATTCTGATAATTAACTCAAAAAAAAAATTCCATGCATCGCATTGAGGCAAATATCGGTGTATGTAATTCAAGTGTATAAATTCAACAATAATGAAAATGACGAGATTTGATTATACTCAATAATGATTATAACATGGTACCTTCATAATTCTAAATTTCTAAAACTAACTACGATTAATGAATATCATGAAAGGCACATGGCACCTAAGTCAAGAATCTAAAGATATTTTGGAAACAATAATATAAGCCGCACTTTCCCATCAAATTCATTAATTAGTAATTATGCAAACTTATATGCTTCGGTTATCATCATAAATCAATTCGATTATGAGTTTATATGATTAAAAGTAACATATCAAGTTGAGCATAGGAGATGCATTGGAATATACACTCCTTTAGTCACATAAGTTAGTGAAAATTGTAGTCCAAACTATCATTAATATGATTACATTATTCAAGCTACATAAATTAATTCATTGACAATTTTAGAATGAAGTGACATGAATAATGTATTAATTGATCTCCGGCTAAGACTAACACTAAGTCATTTTTCTTTTTCTTTTTTTTATATAATTAAATGCAGAAATTTTAAAAGCCGCGTCACGGAGGACTCGAATCCGGGACCTTTGGCCCCGGACATTAACCTCCTACCACTAGACCTTTGGCCACGAAGCATTTTTCTTTCCTTCTAATTGCACATTTATAAGCTTGTGGTATGTTATTATAGTTCCCGTTTTTATTTTTTGGTTAATTGACGGCAAAAAGGTTCAAATGTCATGTTACGGTGATCTCGAGCATACAACTGTTGGCTGTCACTAAACCAAAACACAAACACAATATATCTACACTTCATTTTCTTTTACATATCATGTTATTGTGGTTCTTAAATAACAGAATACTATCAAATGCATGTAGATGGAGTTGGTGAAATTTTCAAATTTCCTATAAATAAGCTATACTCAAAAGAATGAATAAGCCAAACACACTTAAAACGAACTTGCAACCAATTTTAAAATAAAACAAATTGAGCTTTATCCCCACTAGCATTTGCAGGAAATTTAATTTGCAACGTTCATATACAAACAATATAACATCATATATAAAGTGACACTCGTTAAGTAAATTAATATACACCTACCGAATTAAATATAACTAAATAAAACATAGTACAAATTTTAAATTGTATAACGACCCTCCGATTAAAGAATTGTCACATGATTGGATGGATACAATATTTTCCTTCCCTGTTAAGACTCGTTTTGGGCTTTATTTATGCTGGCAATCTGGTTTTTAGCAATATTTAATACTTTGTAAATATTTTTAAATTCTTTATCTAAAGGTGGCAACTGGCAAGTGCTTTTAACATTTTTTTTATTCTTGAAACATAGTAATTCAGTTGTCACTTTAAACATGAAGTTCAATTTTAATTATTATAATATATAATTCGGAATGAACACATCCACTTCTACCATTACGCAGAGTAATATATAATTTATTATGTATATTTTAATAACTAATTTTAAATGAAAACTTAAATGCGCCTTAAATTGTTTTAACATGTATGGGCCATCTAAGAGGGCCCACAACATTTTGGGCCCATAAAATGAATTCTATAATCGCAGCCCATTTACATGTTTTTGTACTTTTTATGTAATTCTATTAACACGGCCCATTTAGATGTTTTTTGTAGTCAATTTTACATGCAAATTATTTGGGACTCCCACAATTCTTTTTTATGTATAGTAATTTATTTTGTTTTCTTTTACTTCTATTTCGCCGCAATACATTTTATAAATTTTATTTTTCCCTTTTTCTATTTTGAGAAAATAATATTTGGCCATATTTTTACTCATTGAGTAAAATGCTTGTTGGGCCTTATCGACTCGGGTCCTGGTTAAGTCAATATTTTTGGCTGAATTATTATCGAATCAGATTCACGAAAAATATTTAGGATCTTAGTGCCGACCTATTTGACAGCTCTATTTTTGAGTGTTTTACGCACTCATTTAAACTGTCTAATCACTCATAATTTGGTAATAGTGATAGAAATCACTCAAACTAATTTTGTTTTTTCATGGTGGCTATAAAAACCTAAGGAGAAATTAAAATTGATTGGCATGATACTAAATTGTTAGGCACATGGTCCCTAAAGCATTTTGGTTGATGTAATAATCATGGTTGGTTCCATTAGAGTCGGTTAGTTTTTGGCCCTATAAAGTGCTCAACAATATTGCTACATTCTATCAAAACTTTAGTGAATCAAACTTTGCCATTTGGCCTTGCAAAAGCAACCTCTTCAAAATTCACTATTGATCCACTTTAAAGTCTACACTTTTTGACCTTTTATTCTCCCTTTTTTGATGTATATTATGTGGTTGGTATGGTATGGGAGATTTCCTTCCTCAACTATGGGTATCTATTTTTTATGTTATCTAATGTTAATTTCAACATGCTATACCAATAAAATACTCGCTCCCTCTGTCCCATTACTAATGGTATGCTGCTTGTATACACGTAAATTAATAAAATTGAAGTTTTGTATGTAAAATAGTAGGATTCACAAATTATTACTAAGTTTTTAACAAAGTTATTTTCTATTCTGATGTGGGCCATTTATTATAATGAGATAACTCAAAAAACAAAACATGATCGTAATAGTTCCAATGTTTTAGAATTATTCAAGGTCTAGAATATACATTAATTGTCTCATATGGTACATTTTAAAATCAAATTAATACTAGCTCTTAATTTACATAAATACTCTTGCAAGCCATAGCTAGAAAATGCTTCATCCGTACGATCCACATGCATAAATGATAACTTGAAATAAGATATTTTGTGATTGAGTTGTTTTAGCGGTTTTTGCACAGCACCCCCTCTCACATGGCAATATTTTATTAAATTAATAAAATATTGCCATGTGAGAGGGGGGTGCTGTGCACACCCCTTCTCCATGGAATTTACC